>SZWC01007250.1:18760-46995 GCA_023375785.1 Penium margaritaceum | reverse complement strand
TAACCTCGAGATTGCACTTTTAGCAGTATCTGCGGTTGGTTGTCCTCGTACCCCTCGTCAAACTTAGCGATCTCAAAAAGACTTTGTGGCATTGTGAGCCGTTTAGATGGGCGATCATTCGGTGCAGATCGCTCTACTCAAACAAGAGTCGCGCCTTTCACTACTGCCCCTTGCCATCTCACAACTCATTTTTCTATAAATGGCCCCCCTTTTTGGCATGTTGCTTGCTCCGGTAGTTTCGTGCAATATGTCCGACTTTTCCGTAGTTGTACTAGGTGCGCGTGTCTTTTTGGTCGACGGAGTCCACTTCCATCGGAGTCGAGGAGTTCCTTGACTAACTTTTTTTTGTTCCCACGATAACTGTGTTTGGGAGGTCGTTAACCGTAGGAATCCTGGATCCGAGCATTACAGTAGGCGCTGTCGATCCTTTCTGTTGTTGTGATCATTCGCAGTAAGTCGTTCTAGATGCCAAAAATGGCGATCGCTCACCCGATGTCCCGTTTGAGGCCGTTGTTGTAGTGAAAATAGAGTTTGTTGGGAGCGATGTTTGCTCTAGTGGTGATCTCGCGAAATCTCCATGTGAACCCTTTCACGCTAGACTCCTCACGGAGGCGCTGAAGTCTATACCTGGCATCAGCCTTTTTGTTTAGCCGTCCAAAGCGTGTGAGTATCGCATGCGAGAACTACCTCCAGTCGGTTGGTGGCATTAGCACGTCTTGCCATTGCGGTTTGATCTGCTCCAAGAGTAGAATGCATACTGTTAACGATGCGAGACGGGCACCATTGGCCATCAATGAGGCCCCGCTGGTCTCCTGCTACTATTGGATGGTCTTTTGATCGGCCCACCAACTCAATGTTGTGCCACACAGAAGCACAGTCGTGAGGTCAATTTCCACCAACCGTTCTTGACCCCAAGAGCGGTGAAGTACACCTCCAAGTTCACCAGCCACATCTGAATCGTCGGTCCTTTGGAGTTTACCGAATCGAACGGTTCGGAAAGGGCCGGGCGAATCTTGGTTTCGTTTGACAGTTGAGTGTTTCTCTTTACAAGCACCTCCTCTCGTGCCCTTGCGTTGCGAAGAGCCTCCATTACAACATTGAGTTATTGGTTCCTTGATGGCTGTTGATTCCTTCGAGCATGGAGATTCGATTTGCTAGTTCCATATTGATCCGTGCCTATCGTCTGGTGCCACTTGTCGCTCCTACTGCTTATGTTGAGGCTATCGGTAGGGATAGCTGGTTTACAACTGTCGGGTATGTGGACGGATTGGCTGTCGAAGCCGCCAGGACCGACCTAGCTGCCATGTAGCCTGTCACGGTAGTATTCGCTACCGCTCTAGGGTTCGTGTGCATGGTTATGTTATGCTCCTCCATCGCCGAAGTCATTGCATAAGACCCGCTGCTGGTCGTCGGGTGCGCTCGCTCGCTTCACATCGTGGTCGCAAAGTCTGTGAAGTCTTGACGTGCAAGATGCGTTGTCAACTTGTGAGAGGTAGTCCTCCGGATGGATAAAGTTATCATATGTCTCTCCAGCACTGCTACGCTCTGATACCAAGTGTTATGACAAACGGAGCGTGGATGGTAAACAGGTATGAGTTGCCAGGTAGAACACGGTTTGAGATTTTGGGACACTTGAGCAATTTATGATTAGCGGCAAGTGTATGTCAATGACAAGTGTCAGAACGAATGAAAACATACAAGTGTCGAGTTACAAATGAGACATAGTCGGGGTCGTCGGAGTTGATGTCGAGCGACGCGTGTACAGTCGTTTTGTGAGTGGTCGGATTGAGAAGCTCCACTGAGGAACCAGGAAGCTTCGAAAATCGATGGAGAAGATGCAAGATGCTTCTTTCTAAATCTCGATAAATCTCTAAATCTCAATGCATTAAGAAGTCGATCAAAACATCACGACACTTGTGACGATGATTCTCAAAAGAAGTTGAAGGTGTCAGAATGTGCGAGAAAGAACGCCGAAGGGCAAGGGCAATTGGCCGAATTGTTCTCGACCGTCGGAGCAAAAATCGGGTTCTTGACATGCGGTGGGCTATTTGTGTAATGACAAAAATACCCATTTGGAAAGTTCTAGGACTTGTGTAAGTTTGGTACGTAACAAGACGTGCCTCACAATGAGTGACTGAACACGCGTCAAGAAACTCACACACATGATGACATAAGCACGGATGCTTCCACGTCCAGAGTAGTGGGATCGATCGGTGCACATGTTTCAAACTTGTAAACTAACAGTTATTCTTAGTGCATGGGACATCGATGTTGAAACAAAGCGCCACCGTTTGACTCTTGTCAAATGATTATTTTTAAGTTCGATGAGGCCACATAGAGGATGCCTATTCCTCGCCAACTTCTGCACTTTCTTCGTGACGTCTCTTTTGAAGTCCATCGTAGGAAAGCCATATCTAGTGCATAGGAAGTGGAGCCCGATGCCATGGATTATGAGATAGAGTCCAATGATACCCTTCCCACAATAAACATGTGCATCCTTGCGGCTCTTCCCTTCTTATAGATGCCATACCTCACCAGAGCCTTGTCGGGACATTGGTACCCCTCCAAGCTCCTATGCCATGGGACAAATGCATGTCGCGTCCACAGTGTTCTGGACATTGACCCTTGACACTTGAACATGCTGGTCCACAATTTTTAAGTTGGCCTTAAGGCAACTTGATGGGTGTCAAAGGAAAAGGCCATTGCTATTTTTTTTGACCATGATTGTCGGCAAATGAGAATGCCGACGTGTAAAATCCTTTATAATACTCCTATAAAGCTAGACACCGCCACTTCCGTCGTGTTTTGTATCATGTGCTTTTGCATGACCCAGGTGTAATCACACCACTAGCAAGAGATCACGTGTCTCCTAAAGTCTTCCACTTGTCTCGATACATCCCATGGTTCAAGGATTGTGCAAGTGCTCTTGATGGAACCACATTCTAGCTTTGGGTGCCATTGCATCAAGAGGGTCCATGCTTCAACCGTAAGAGCCAGTGGCCAAATAACATGCCTATCGCTATTGGGTTCGACGAAACTATTTCCTAGGTGCACACCGGCTGGGACGGCAGTGTCCACGGCAAGCGTGTTCATCGCTCTTGAGGGACGCCAACAACAATGGGTTCAACATTCCACTTACAGATGTAATTAACGCATTATCACGTTCATTCTTTACCCCCTTCCGAGGTGTGTGTTACCATCTATGTGATGAGGGGGTAGAGGGAGAACCCTTTGATCCCCAAACACCACAAAATTGTCCAACCTACATCATTTCTCTATTTTAATGATCATAAAGAGGGTCATTGGACATTTGAGGCACAAAATCTAAATCTTACACTCCATGGAGGGTTATTCCCTTTGTGTGCAAATGAGATATTGTTCTTTTGGCATGCATTTTGCATAATGTTTTTAACAAGTGTGCAGGGGCGGGTGAACAGTTACGCCCTGGCTTTAGACTTGACATCTAAGAACCAAGAAGGTGACAACATGTCAACATGGCGGAGGAGAAGGGGTTATACCATACTCATGTTGTAAGGTAGTGGAGGCTGGGAATACTGTAGTGACTGGCATATATGCTCCCTTTCTTAAAAGGAATTCAAAGATGGTTGTATTCTCCTATTTTACTCCCCTTTTAAGTTTTTTAGTGCACCATTTATGCCATACCACCGAGCATTCATGAACAGCTGAATTTGTCCACTGGTTCCTGTTCACGTGCATTGCTTCACGTGTTCTCTCGGACGACAGCTCAAAATCCGAACATTGAGTGTCTATGAGCAAGCGCGGGCGAACGTCAGATGTTTACATCACATCAAACGGTCAAGCTTCGAGACCGAGAGCTGTTTCAGCCATCGGTCGTGACTTGTCGAACTCGTACTAGATGTTCTCTTTTTTCTCATAGACATGTCCGTACTCTGGAATTTCCATGCAAACTCGCCCATGCAGAAAACAACTTCTTATGGTGTGCATGGAATAACTAAAATAAAAACTTAGAGTGAATATGCTAGTCAGTATGGTAACCCGCCAAATGTGCCTG
This sequence comes from Penium margaritaceum, assembly GCA_023375785.1. NCBI lineage: Eukaryota > Viridiplantae > Streptophyta > Zygnematophyceae > Desmidiales > Peniaceae > Penium > Penium margaritaceum. The sequence continues at coordinate 42,962 of SZWC01007250.1, read as the reverse complement.
GCATGCAGGCCCAGTTGCATAAGTGTTGTCGGTGTTGTGGTAGAGATGTGTGTTACTGGACATGTTTACTTTTTGCTTAGTTCACCTGGACATAGTGAAGTACGTTACAATTTGTGATGAAAGCTGTGGGCATGTTCACCACTGAGACCGATTTTCAGACAACACTACGGCGTCACATGTACATATTCACATTGTTTTGGTGGGTGATTAAATGCGAACTTTGCTATGCAAGACAGTGGAAATCATGCTTAAAACATGTAATGGTGCGAGTGTATGGTGACATTGTTAGAGTAGGATACATAATCTTATCATGATGCCCATTAGTTGAAAACACATTTGCCCCCCAAGAATACACAAGAGAAGGACAAGCAAGTGGAGATTTGGAATGTGCTTTGGAGTTTCGTCTCACGACTACCACCCACCCTACTGCATAACACCTATCGCAAGCCTTCTTGTTTATAGTGGCTGCATGGGCTGTCTTTCAACACCCACAAACTTGCCAAAATCTTATGCTTACACTCACTATGCCCAATATGAAACCCATGAGGAAGGCCGGTCGATCATGTGGAATTGCATTTATTTACAATGGCATCAGGGCTACCGGTCGTCCAGGTGACCAGAAAACTTCCGTTGACAAATGTTTTCTGCTCGGGGTCAAAGAGAGGGTGGACATTCACACTACACCCTCCATCGAGAATCCGGCTCGTTGATTGTTCCCGGACTGGAGCTCCTCCCCTCGTGGAGCCCGGTCAGCAGAGTCGCACAAGGCCGAGCGATGGGCTGCGCGACGTCTCTGTGACTGAGCAACCCAAAGAACCATCGAATGACTCCACCATGGCATTCAACCGCCATGGCGCGCTTCAACAGTGCTCTAAGGCAACGTACCGGCTGGAGGTAGCAGCAAAACTGAATTTTTGTCTTGTGCCTGTGCTCCGCTCTTGTCCAAACGTGACGTCCTGGGGCTAATAAACATACATTTTGTTTCTTTTTACCCCCACGCCACACCATGGTGTCTACGTGCACGCTCCGAGCGCGGTTAGCGGCGCCGCCTTTGCACGATGCTGGAGCGAAGCAGGTGGCTTGTGCAGCCTAAGACCCATACAATGCCGCTTTTGTACCGTTGGGAGGGGCTGAAACGAAAGTTTTTGTTTTCAACCATCCCGACGCGTGCAAGGGCGGCATGACAGGGCCTGTCGCCCCCTGGCTTGGGATTTCAAGGTAGGGAAGCCCTGCGGGCACCGCCATCAGCTTTAGATGCCTTGCTGGCGTTGCCAGCAGCGGCAGGAGCCCTATTGACACCGTCTGTAGTGGCAAATGCCATGCTGGCATTGCCAGAAGCGCCGGGAGTCCTGGTGGTACCGCTAGCAGCGGCAGACACTCTGCTGGTGTTGCCAATAACAGCAGGAGCCTCGATGGTACCACCAGCAGCGGCAAGAGCCCTACTGGCATTGCTAGCAGAAGAAGACATCCTCCTGGCGTTGTTGGTAGCGACGAGAGTACTGCTGACTCCGCCAGTAATGGCAGACGCCCTACTGGCAGTACCAGTAGCGGCAAGAGCCTTGCTGGTACTGACGTCCTGTTGGCATTGCTAGTAGTAGCAGGAGCTCTCTTTCAATCCACCAATAGCGGTAGACATCCTGCTGGCATTGCCAACAACGGCGGGAGCCCTAATGGCACCGCCAGCGGCGACAGACGCTCTGTTGGTGTTGCCTGTAGTGGCGCACGTCTTGCAGATAACACCTGCAGCAGCAACACCCTACTCGTATGGTCAACAATACTAAGGGCCTACTGGCGTGGCCAGTAATGGTATACGCCCTGCTTGTGTGGCCAGCAATAGCTTAGGGCCCTGCTGGAGTGGCCAGAAGTGGCACACACCCTGCTGGCGCGAGCAGTAGTGGCATACGCCCTACTTGCATTGTCAAAAATGGCTGGACATTATTAAAATTAATAGCAGTGGCTTATTCCTTGCTGAAGCGACCGACAACGCCACATGTCCTGTTGGTGCGGCTTACATAGAATACACCCTGTTGGCATTGCCAGCAATGGCAAGGGTTGCACTGGCACTACCGGTAGCAAACTGCCTTACTGGCATTACCAACAATGATGAGGACTGCATTGGCATCAACAGCAACAGCAGCCGTCGTGCTGGCATTACGTGCAGCGGTGAGGATTGTGCTGGCGTTGGCATCGCCAGTTGCAACAAGGGATGTGTTGGTACCACTAGTAGCTGTAGATGCTCTGCTGGCGTTGCCAGCAGCGGCAATCCCTATGTTGGTACCGGCTGCATTAGCATACGCCCTGTTGGTCTTGCCAACGGCGGCAACAACAGTTCTACCTACATCAGCGGCAATAATTCTTGTGATGTGGTCAGAATTGGCACAACTAGCATGAAAAGGACCAAAGTCTTGAGGGTTTTCCCCTGCCTCCCTGGCTCTAGCCACGGGCTAGCAGGGGCCTTTGAGGATGAGGAATGCCAAAAGATGCTTGACTAGTATAAAGTCAACAGGCACAACGGACAGCACCGATATACAAACATCCTTGTTGACAGTGGGCAAGCAACGTCCAAGGGTAAAATAAGCTTCCCCATTGCAATGCCTCGGGTAGACATGGATTGTCCAGTATACACAGGGCGAATTGTCACAATACCAAGCTCACCTCTCCTGGCGTGCCCAACTATAGTCTTGACTGTGTTGGCTTGTCCAACAATAACTTGAGCCTTGGTGGTTTTCCGAGCAATGGCATGAGCTAGACCGCATTGCCTAGTTGCGACATGGACATGCTAGCTTGTTCAACAATGGCCTGAGCCTTGCTCGCTGGTCCATCGGCGACATGATTCGTGATGGCTTGCCTTGTCATGGCTTTAGCCATAGTAATGTGAGCTTGCTCCTCCAACTTTGCATGGCCCATTCTGGCATGCTTTGGAGTGGCGATGAGCATACTAACTTGTCCAAAGTTGTACTAGTTCACCGAGCATTACCGTCAGCCGCACTGATTGTGCAACACTAGCGTTGTTTCGGTTAGTATGACCAACATTCGATTGCGGAGCAGCAACATAAGTTGCGCTCCCTCTTTGATCAGCATCGAGAGCCATGATGGCTTGTTCATACTGCCAGTTTGACAAGCAATCGTGTGAACTTGGTGAGCTTGTCCAGCATGCCTAGCTTGCTGAACAGTAGCATGGGCTTTGCTGACAGTGCAAACGCTTTGAAGCGGTTGATAACTACCAAAGATTGGCAGTTGGGCCGCTGACCTCCAGCAGATGAGGCCCAACGTTTCTCATAACCGGCTGGTCCAACAAATGGTGTATGGTTCACCATCAAGTGGTAGTTGCAAAATACAGTATCCGAGCTACTATTGGATTACAACCTAGAAGACCCGGATTCCCTCTTAAGAGATGCACTGGAATCCAAAAGAGGTAAATCAAACTTCTGTCCTCAAAAGCATCAGCTCAAACACCTTGTGTGGCTACGGGCCTACAAGGAGTTTACTAAGTATTTAGTGGATGAAAGAGGGCAGCACCGGCTATATGATAAACCATTGCAACAAAACAACCCTATTGACCAAAGCAGTAGTATGAGATATATTCTGCAAACACCTTTGATTCCCACCCCATCCTCCAGGTGCTTTTTGTCAAGATAAATCCACGGGATGCAGCCCCGACTTTTGTCTGATCGTCTCTTGGTGGTTCACTTCTTCTGTTTTGGACGAATCTGAGACTAAGCGTTCGCTTTCTGGTCGCCTCACGCTATGTGAGCAGGAATTTAGAGACAGTCACTTTTGCGAAGGGAATAACGTAATTCTGTATTATGTTTTTAACATGGAAGTTATCAAAATATTTATAGGTCTAGTCATGAGCTTTCCAATGCACCAAACCGTGCATGATTTGGCCGAGCGTAGCCCAAGTTACGCTTGTTGAAGCGCAGGTCTCACCCACCGCAGAAGCCTGACGCCGCCACACGTCGTGGTGCCTTCCTTCACGTACGAAGCACCTTCCCGAAGGCGCAGATCCCATTGTACGTGATGTATGTGTCCTCTGCACTGTTTCCACGCACCTAACCCAGTTTTGGGTCGAGTTTGGTGATGGGGTGTGACGAGGTTCGAAACCTGTCCACGGACCTGCAGCCAGAATTTTGACTTAGTCCCCGAGTAACAACACGTACTACTGAGTTTCGGACGCCGAGCCATGATTTTGGCGAAGTCCCTCAGTAAGAACCTGCACCATAGGATCCGGTGGATGATCCACTTGATCAGGTAGAATATCCACCGGACGCCTCGGCAGGCCTTCCGGAGCAATATCTCCAGATGGTATCTTTCTTACTCGGTCTGATCGATTATCCACCGGATTTCGAGTCGCAGTCGGCTCCCAGAGCCGCTGCGCACACCCCAACTTTGGAAGGCCATATCTCCCTCGATACTTGTCCGATTCCGGCGAAACAACTTCCACCAGATTCAACAACTTGTCAACTTTGCAGGATAATCATCCATTTTAGTATCCAACCAATCCTTATGCCGCCAGATCCGCCGGTATGGAATTTCCGCTTTCTGGCAGCTCGTCGACGCCTCCCGGCGCAGCACTTGGGCATGCAGAGGGGCAACATTTCAACATTCTCCCCCTTTCACCTGCCATTCCCATTGCTCCTGCTTGCTCTCACTCATCTTCCGCTGCGCCCTCCAGCCCATCATAGCTGGTCGTCCCAAGCCCGGCCACGCTCATCGTGTGTCGGTCCGCGGGTTACGCTTTGGTCAAGCAATGTGCAAACATGTTGTGCGTCCTGCAACGTTGCAATACCACCTGCCCCTTCTCAACCATGTCTTGTGCGTAGTGGTAACGCACGTCGATGTGTTTCGTCCTCCTGTGCTGCGTTGGGCTGTTGGTCAACGAGATGGATCCGGTGTTGTCCTCTTGGGCTACCGTAGGCTCCAGTTGCGGCACGCCCAGCTCTCCCAACAACCTGCGGAGCCACACCGCCTCCTTGACCGCCTCGGCCAGCGCGATGTACTTTGCTTCCACTGTTAATGTGGCGACGCAGTCCTGCTTCTTGTTGCACCACGAGACCGCTGCACTAGTGAGGAAGAACACGTAGTCGGGTGTGGACTTCCGCTTGTCCACATCGCCAGCGTAGTCTGCATCCGTGTAGCAGACCAGATGCAAGGGGTCCTCCCGCCCCTTGCCGTCGAACCTCAGGTGCGCGTGCCGCATCGCCTGCAGGTAGCAGAGGATGCGCTTGACCGCTTGCCATTGTAGTGGCCCTAGATCGGCCAAGTATCTGCTCACTTGGCCCACCACATAGGCCAGATTCGGTCAAGTCGCCACCATAGCGTACATGAGGCTACCCATTCCCGATTGATAGGGCACCCCTGCCATATCCTCNCGCTCTTCTTTTGTTTGCGGCACCATTGCCGCACTCAGTTCATAGGTCGTGGAGGCAGGATCGCACACTGGTTTGCAATCCTCCATGCCGTACCGCTTCAGCACCTCGGTCACCTATTTGGCCTGCCCCAGCTCAATCGTGCGCGCCCTCCGGTTTTGCGTAATGCTCACCCTGAGATAGAACTCCAACTCCCCCATGTCCGACATATGGAACTTGCTGCTCAGCTGCTCTTTCAACTGCTGTAGGCTCGGCAAGTCTGAGGAGCACAAGATCAGGTCGTCCACGTGGAGTGCAACGATGTGATGGGGCTTCTTGCTGTGCCGCACGTACATGATGTGATTTGCCTCACAGCGCTTGAAGCCGAGTTGTGTCACGAAGCTGTCCATTTGTTGGTACCAGCATGGGGACGATTGTTTTAGCCCGTACAAGGACTTTTGCAGCTTGTATACCTTGCCCTCCGGTGCCTCCACCCCCTCCGGCACCTCCATGCAAATCTCTTTGTCGATGATGTCATTGAGGAAGGTCGTCTTTACGTCCATCTGGTGGAGCTCCATGTCCTTCGCAGCTGCCACCACAAGGATCACCCAGATACTTGTCAACTTGGCGATAGGGACGAACGTCTCATCGTAGTGCTTGCCCTTACATTGTGCGTACCCCTTCGACACCAACCATGTCTTGTAGTTGTCAACCATACCTTCTTTTGTGAAGGTGTAGTTGACAAGGTCTTGAAGACCCACTAGGAGCCGATGACCTTGGTGTCTTTTGGCCTGTCAACCAACTGCCACGTGTCGTTTTCAACAATGGACGCCAACTCCGACTTGATGGCTGCATCCCAGTGCTTCCCCTTGGGCCGCGCAAGTGCCATTTGCACGGTCTTTGGCTCTGTTGATGCAGCCAGCATGCACCGCGTCATGCCGATCCATTGACCGGTGCCGATGTTGAAACACTTCCCCGCTCTCCGCTGCTTCCCGCTGTGGCGTGGCAGTTTTGGTGGCATCTTGTCACTCTGCTACGATCCTTCCTACTCTGCCTGCTCCAGTGAATCATCGACCGGATGGCTCCCCGAGGATCCCTCCCACTCCGGTGAACCATCTATCGGACTGGCGGCGCGTCCGGAGGATTTTTCTTTGACGCCCGAAGCGAACTCTGCCGAGAGTGTGCGCTTTGGTACCCGCGATGCCTTCTTTGACGGATAATTCCGTCGGATCTCCAGCCTAGCTTCGTCATCGTTGGACTCCTCCGCATTGGTTGTTGCACCTGTTGTACCGTCGCGCTCCGACGCCGCATCATTGACCTTCGCGTCCGTTGGCTCCTCCTCGTAGTCAAGGAGCTGGAACCACTCCCCCTGTTTTGGAGTGTTCCCGACGCTCATGTCGTTGCTGCTGTTGCTAAAGCTCTACTGCTCGTCAAACTTGACGCCACGGCTGCGGATGATCTCTTGCATGCGTGGGTCCCAGAGCCGATATGCCTTTTGAACGCTCTCGTAGCCAAGGAACAAGCACGACTTCACCCGTGGTTCTAACTTGCTGTCGCGTCGTTGTGTCGCCTGTACCATCGCGTGCGCCTTGCATCCAAAAACATTCAGGTATGCCACGTTTGGCTTGCGCGCGCTCCAAACCTCCTACGGCGTCTTCTAGCCGCTCTTACCCTTCAGCACCACTGTTGGGGTGAGGTTTATGGTGTAGCTCGCTATACGCACAGCCTCTGCCCAGAACCCTCGCGGCAACCCCGCATCCACAAGCATGGTCTTCACCACGTTGAGCAGCGTCTGGTTCGCTCGCTCTGCCACTCTATTGGATTGTGGCGAGTATGACGTAGTGGGTTCCCACTTGATGCCCTACTGCTTCATCCACCCGCTACAGCCCACGTACTCTCCGCCATTGTCACTGCATAACGCTCTGACGTTTCGGCCAGTCTGCCTCTCCACCGTTGCGACGTACTCCTTGAGCCGGTCCGGGACCTTGCCTTTCCACTTCATGAAGTACACGTAGAGCTTTCTGTTGTAGTCGTCAATTAAGGTGACGAAGTATCTCAAGCCGTTGTTTGACGGTGTTTTGAGTGGTCTGCACACATCACTATGCACGACCTCCAGCAGGTCCTTTGCACGAGCCTCGTTCTCGTTGAACGGCTTGCGCCGCGCCTTGCCCAAAATGCAAGGCTCGCATTTTTTGTGTGCTGCAGCATGTGCTGCCACGTCTGCTGTACCGTTGATGACGAGGATGCACATCATGTCACGCTTCGCCATCTCCTTAACGGTCGCGGGTGCCGAATGTCCTAACCGTCGGTGCCAGAGCTCTAGATCAGTGCCTCCTCCCTTGGCCATGTTGACGGCGCGTTCCTACGAGTCTACTGCGTCCGATGCCGGGACCACCTTGGTCTCCACGACGTAGAGACAACCCTCGCTCTTCGTCTCTAGCACGACCGTGCCGTTGCCGTCGATGCACACCACTATGTCTTTCTTGCGGAAGAGTACCTCATACCCCTTGTCCGTCAAGCAACTAACACTCAGGATGTCAGCCAGGCTGGGGACGAACTGCACATTACGGATTTGCACAGCTCCTTCCTACCATCCACCACGACTTCCACCTCCATGTCACCTTGGCCGGCCGCCGGCTCGACTTTGTCGTTCGCGACCACCATCGACTTGGAGGACTTCTCGTACATGACGAACCCCACCTTCTCGACTTGGGTGTGCTCCTCGGCCCCGGAATCTAGGCATCACCTGTTGGCCTTCTTGAGAAAGTAGTTCTTGTTGTCGTTGAGGAGCGACCTACCCTTGCTGTTTTTGCCGCCGGTCTTCGCCTCCTCCTGGCACTCAGGGGCCCAATGGCCCTCCTTGCCGCAGTCGCGGTACGCACCTTTCTTGGTGCCCTTCTTGCGGTCGCCTCTTCTGCCGCTTCCTTTGCCCCCGCTTCCACTACCACAAGTTTTGGTGACTAGGGTTGCTAAGAAGGACGAGGACTCCCCATAGCTCCAGTGCTACGCCTCGTTGCGGATGTACTCTACGACCGCGCCATAGGTGAGCTTGTCCTCCAACCATCCTACGAGAACGGTGATGAGTGGACCCCAACTGTTAGGTAGGACCATGAGGAGGACCATCGCCTACAGCTGCATGTCGATCTTCCATCCCACGTCGTTGCATTGCGAGGCGAGCAACTCGATCTGCTGCATGGAGGAGATGACATCATCTCCCTCCTCGATTCTCATTGTGGGGAGCCGCTTCATCGCAAAGATTTTCATTGTGAGCAACTTGGATTGGTGGATGGTGCAGAGCTTTTGCCAAGCTTCGGCTGCCAACTTGCAGCCTTGGAAGTAGCCCCACTGCGACTCGGCTGTCCCGGACACCGGGAGTATGAGCGTCTCCGTGTTCTTCTGTCTGAAGGCCTGCTTCTCCGTGTCCGTAGCAGTCGCCTTTGTGAGCACCTCATTTTCCAACATAACGTCCAGCAGCCCCTTATGCGGGAGGTACAGCTCAAACTGCCACCTCCATAGCCCAAAGCCTAGGCTGTCCACATGCTTCTGAATGGACTGCGTCTCCTTCTGCGCCACTTTTGCAACTTCTACTACGACAGGTTCTTAGAACTTCACAACGACGTCCAAGATGATGATCACGTGTGCTGTGGAAGACATGAACGTTGGAGACGATCAAACCCATGGGCCCATAACCCTTTGTCAAGAGGAATCCACGAGATTCGGTCCCGACATTTGTCTGATCGTCTCTTGGTGGTTCATCTCTTCTGTTTTGGGCGAATTTGAGACTAAGCGTGAGCTTTCTGGTTGCCTCACGCTATGTGAGCAAGAATTTAGATACAGTCAATTTTGCAAAGATAATAATGCAATTTTGCATTATTTTTTTAAAAAGAAATGATCAAAAAATTTATAGGGCTAGTCATGAGCTTTCCAACGCACCAAACCGCGTGCAATTTGGCCAAGCGTAGCCCAAGTTATGCTTGTCAAAGCGTAGGTCTCACCCACCACAGAAGCCTGACGCCGCCACACGCTGTGGCACCTTCCTTCACATACGAAGCACCTTTTCCAAAGTGCAGATCTCATTGCACGTGATGTATGGGTCCCCTGCACTGTATCTACACACCTCCCCCAGTTTTAGGTCGAGTTTGGTGATGGGGTGTGACGAGGTTTGAAACCTGTCAACGGACCTGCAGTCAGAATTTTGACAAAATCCCTGAGTAACAACACGTACTACTGAGTTTCGGACGCTGAGCCATGAGTTTGGCTAAGTCCCTCAGTAACAACCTGCACTATAGGATCCGGTGGATGATCCACCGGATCCGGTGGATCCACCTTATTAGGTGGATTATCCACCGGATGCCTTGGCAGGCCTTCCGGAGCAATTTCTCCAGATGGTGTTTTTGTTGCTCAGTCTGGTCGATTGTCCACTGGATATCAAGTCGTAGTCGGCTCCCAGAGCCACTGCACACACCCCAATTTTGGGAGGCCATATCGCCCTCGATGCTTGTCCGACACCGGTGAAACAACTTCCACCAGACTCAGCGACTTGTGAGCTTTGCGGGGCAATCATTCATTTTAGGATCCGAGTAATCCTCGAGTCGCCAGATCCACCGGCGTGGAGTTTCCACTTTCTGGCGGCTCGTCGGCGCCTCCCAGCGCCGCACTTGGCCATGTGGAGGGGCAACTTTTCAACACTTTTGGCCAATGGCCTTGAGTTGGGAATGAATATTAGTTTTGAGAGAAACATAGGGTGCCTCAACGCTGACTTGAGTTATTCGGGCCATAGGCTACGTGAGCAAAAGGGGCACTTAGAGATCATCATCAAGCGGAAACACACCGTAGCTGTTACAAAAGCCACAGGATGCGGTGGCGTTTCCAGCTGAATTAGCCGGGACATTCAATGGCCAACAGACCACGATCAATCCAGGACGTAAGTTTGGCATAGCGTGCCTCATACACTGTGAGCCAAACCACGGTACCCAGGCGGTTAATCCCCTGGACAACAAAGGTGACGCCATAAGGTATAATGTCAGGAGTAGTACTTGCACCCTAGACACGTCTCTAACATTGGAGATCATGGGTTGTACTTATGAAGGCGGTAACTTTTGGCAATTTCATCCACCCATCCAAGGTGTCTTATACATCAACTCTAATGGCTGACTCATGCACCGAGCATCCTTGACGTACATTAAAGTGCATGTTTTGGTAACGTGAAAACGTATGTGCTCAGGCACTGACTCACGACACATGAAGTACAATGTCAAAACGGCCTTAAAAGGCATTGTCTGTGTCACTATCATAAATGAAAGAACTCTTTGTGTCAAGCCATGTGCTTCAATATGATAAACGATAATGCTCAATGCATGTCATCAATGACAAGGCAATGGGCAAGAATGCATGCTGCACATGACAGGAGATGCAGGTGTACATGATAATGGCCCATGAAGCTCTAAGCTCGTGATATGTGGCACATGCCATCGGTAGCCTTCACGGCTGAAGGAATTTCATTAATTGACATCATTCATGACATGTACATTGCCTTTCTCTCTGTCCACTGGCTTACATCTACGGAGTACACAATGTACCTGAGACATACCCACCGTACCAGTGGTGATACACTTGGCCATGTAACTTACTTGACAATGCGTCAACTCACTTGTTTGTGGTATCAAACACCCGGCATGTGCCTTGGCTGCTCGTCAATCTTGTGTTTAAGATGGATGCACACTTATATCAGAGAAGGCATCATCTTTTAACGTCGATTCGGAACAAGGCCAAATGGTTGATCAACGGAGCAAAATGCTAAAACGACGTGTACTCACGGGCATGATCTTACCCGCCATGATACCTTAACACGCTCCGTTTGGGCAAGGTTGTTACATGGCACAAATGAGACATGATATCTCCATGCTCTTTCTTTGTTTGGTCCATGCAATAAAACATGGATGAGGGATATTGTAGAACATGTCATGGAATTTCCTCATGGCTTTATACGCAATGATTTACGATACAAGGAGGATAGATTCCACCTTTTCTCCACAGTGAGCGTCTCTCGTACCAAGATAAGTCCACATTGTACTATGATGGTCAACATGGCCAAATTTCAACCCATGGTCACGAGCATGAAGAGAATATGGTTGAAAAGTGCTAAGAGGGGGTTATACTCACAGTGTGATACGGTCCATCCCTTCCATAAGAATTGATTTTGGAAGAATCATGCATAGCAACACTCTGTGTGGCTGGTGCTCCATGATCCTCAATCTCCTACGCTACAGCTAGGGCTTGAGAAGACGATATGCAAGCATGCTACAATCGAGGACACTGGCTATCATTGCTCTGTGTTAGTACTCAAAATGTACCGAGGATGCTCATGCTTGCCATAGACATGGCAAGCTGAAACCTAGCATGGTCCAACCATTTTCACATTATTTGGAATGATACCTCTATTTGGTGTCATCTACCCAACATATAAATCATTACAGATGGATTTTGAGCTAGTATATCTGCAAGTTTCACACCACTCACAGTCCCTCATTCTGTCATGCATAGTACGGATGCTTGACCTATTATCTTGATGACATTCACTTTATCCAAATGTGTACTGCTGGATTCCTTGCCAATCCAGTCCGGCAATTGCTCATCTATAGAACACTATTCAAATTCCATTGAAATACACATAACTCCCTCGTTCACTCCTCGGCGATGGGCACAATCCATACCTACTTTACGCACTAGAACCAGGTATTAATCTGGTAACATAAGCATGGGTATGTGGTTACATAACATCATGCTGTACATTCCAATGTGATTCTTTTTGGATGAAGATATTCCGTCAAACTCATGGTTAAATGGTCTACCTTTGAGCACACTTTGGTGTTCACTGTTGGTTGGAGATAACCTAGAGTGGCTAAAAGTATCAGATATAGTCTTCTAAAGTAATGAGCAATGATCAATGGTCCACACACTGGGAAAGTGTTCTTTTGCACCAATACTCTCCACTACTGCTCTTTGGACATCTTCCTGATGTTTTGGGAAGCAGAGGACACCCCTGGATGTTTACATGCTCCTTTGAGGATCGAAACGTACTCCGGACATGCCTTAGTGTTATGCACGCAAGGCACAAACCATAGTAAGGTACACAACAGTCCAACTCCCTTTCACCGGAGCAAGTATGTGATGAATCAATGGCACGTTGGAGTGGGTGAGACATGACATTGCTTGAGTTATCCGAGTTTTATATATTTCATTGGACGATCACACTTAAAGCTCCCAAATGTTACATGAATGACCCATTTCACACATTCAGACATGTTGCCGATATGTCTGGGTAATTCAAAAGTACTTGTACAAAGCACAACTATACAAACACATGTGGCATTTTGTTACCCACTCTTATGATATTCACAATATCAGATTTTCTGGTCTTACTCACCACGTTACTCAATACTCTGCGTTTGGTATCTTTACAATATGCAATAAGCATTCTGCTAGTCTAAGAAGATGGGTTGTGTGTCCAAGCGCATCACACAACCTGGGATTATCTCCACATGATGGAATGTCTTAGACCACACGGCATCCAATGGTACTCACTCGTCCTTTGAGTGCGGGGACGACAAGCTTCAGGTGCCTTCCGTCTAGGTCTCCGTGCTACCAAATGATAGTCTCATCCGTCATGACACCATGGAAGACACGTGTGCTGGGAGACCTATGCTGTGTCAACGCCATGTATTGGAAACACTTGGCAATGTCCCATGCAATGCAAGACCATGCATTCTACAATGTTCAATAAGATCGTAAGCATCATCGCATTACATGTTTACACATGTAACATGGCACCGACACCAGCCACCATGTCAGTTTTCGAGCCAAGGGCTCAATTGGGAATGGTTTTTCACCCAACCCAAGTGAATTGGTGATGATAGTCACATGTAGACCTGAACGCATGCGGAATTCCCTTGGGTTTCCTTTGTTGAAACCCTGGTGGAGGATGAGATTGAGTTTAGTTGACCACGCCCCTTGAAGTACCACCCTGGTGTATGCCCCACGAAGAGAGTTTTCCTTCAGGAACGGTGGTACATTCTTGCGGCACGACAAGTATTCTCCCAAACACTTGTCGTGAGGATGCTCCTCAGCAAAAGGAGGACGCGTCATTGTAATTCCAAGGATGAACACCCACAAAGCCCACCAGGAAATTCATTTTCCATCTCACAACTTTCTCTTCGATATCCGACATGAAAACCCCATGCTCAAGTATAGAAGATATTGTTGTTGTGTCAACATAAGATGAGTGATGTCTCACCAAGTCGGTGCACGAAGCTCCGCCGAACCTTCAAACTCCAAAGCCACATGTGTAAGGACCCTCTTTTGGCTCTTTATGATGAAGAGTCTTGCTTTGGCATGCGGCTGACACATGAGCATGCAATACAGAAACATGCATTGAAAAACACCATGTGCTCACATAGCATGTCTCACATAGCTTCCTGTAGAAACAAACGTCATCTTGATATTTCACCCGCTCTTTATACTTTCTCTATGTGGTTAGTTTGACGAGTGAACCTCTTCCCTCTTGCAAACCGAGGACAAATTGTAGCTACAGAGGGAGGAATGTAACACATTGACCTAGTCGTGGTAAAAATGAGGTCTCTACTCCTTGCGTAGAACTGGCCATTTAATACAATCTGGGTGTTTATACATCCAAACAGGTAATCTGGGTAAGTTGGGTGTTATCTCAAGTACAGATTTCTGCCAGGTCAGAATTTTCCCAGGTCCAGGTCTATCCGATGACATCAGCAAAGTAGGAAAAATTGTGTAGTATTGTGCCCTATGACGATATGTTGGTTGGTGGATCCCTCTCCAACGTGGGATTTTACCTGCTGGTTGAGCTGCCAAGGTCAACCATTCCATTCCGAGGGCTTCTGTCTACTTGCCTATGCACCTAGGGGTGCAGTTCGTTACATGGACGAAGGACAGTTGCTTTGGGATTCTTTGATAGGAAAATGAGATATTTGGTCTTCCGCTTAGGGAAAACATTTAAGTCTTTGTTCACAATATGGTTGGCCTGTTTAAGCCATGGACCCGTCTATGCACCAGCCATCTTGTTTAGACATTGGATAAGCTGTTATGCTGCTTCAACAATGTTCTGACTTGCAAGAAAACCAGTTTTTTCCTATCCCGTGTTGAATTCAATAGCCTCATGTAAGAGACGTGCACCTGCTTCAGCTCCACTAGCACCTGTCCCGGCTTGGACATTGCTATCAACTGCCACAGCCTTTCCCGTACTCTCCCCGTCAGCCTTGTCTCCACTCCCCCCCTCCTGTGGCAGCACTATGAGGTGTGGGTGCATTTAAGCTACTGGTACCATTAGCATCACATGGAACGCCGGTACCCGCTTTGCCCTCCTAAGTTGTCCCCAGACCTGGCTGGAGCCCTGCACCGCCCCTTGTCCTATTTCTACTCCACTCTCATATNACGTGCACCTGCTTCAGCTCCACTAGCACCTGTCCCGGCTTGGACATTGCTATCAACTGCCACAGCCTTTCCCGTACTCTCCCCGTCAGCCTTGTCTCCACTCCCCCCCTCCTGTGGCAGCACTATGAGGTGTGGGTGCATTTAAGCTACTGGTACCACTAGCATCACATGGAACGCCGGTACCCGCTTTGCCCTCCTAAGTTGTCCCCAGACCTGGCTGGAGCCCTGCACCGCCCCTTGTCCTATTTCTACTCCACTCTCATATCCCAGCCCGACCATTGTCCATGCCCCCGTCGACGCACTTGTCAACGTCCCCTGCCCCACACCTAACCCTATTCCACCCGCAGCCATTACGCATGTAATGGTCCCTTCTGGGAGGACAGCACCAGGTGCATCATCCTTGCACAGTTGCACAGAAAGGCAACACGAGTCCAAGATCCCCAACTTGATAACGTTCTTGTCAGTATTGTTTATGTAGTTTCTATGCCACCTGGTGTCCATATCTATTCCCACTTCGGAGTGACCCTCCTCCACGTCCTCCCTATTGCCTCTCGGCCCGTTGAGGTCTTCTATAGGCAAAGTGGTCCCAAAGCTATCATTCTCCTCGTCCTTGACACATGGCGCCCCTAGTGTTGCGCTAGGTTCCATGGGTGACTTGGTACCAATTTCTCGTAAATGCAAACGGTGGGTGTTTTCACATGCAAGAAAGCTCCTCTTCCACACCGGTGACGTAGAGGACAAGGTTGTGCGATGAGAATTGAAGGTGTTGACTAATTTTGTTCATGGACCAGTGCCTTTTGCATGTATTCATGTTTTGTCTCAGTTGCCATTGTCATATTGTCTCGCCGAATTGTATGACATGAACCGGAATTGCGCCAAATGCTACACACTACATATTCATACGATGAATGGCCCCAATACTTTGAACACATACGTAAATGAACCCAAAAGTGAAACTTACATAGTGATACTTTGAATTCATTTTTTCAAATTTTCATGCTTGGACAAATTCGTCGAAGCGTTACATTTGGTGAAAATTGAAAAAGGAAAACATCAAACATTAAATCCAGTAGGATATCTTGTGTAATTCATAGCTTTAATTCAGCCACATACTCTGTCACAATTCGTCCTATGCATTTAAAGCCGTGTAAAGAGGGTGTCCCTTGTTGTGAACAGACCCGACAAGAACTACCTTTGTGTGAGATGACAGTTGGTTTTTTCCTTCACTCTTTCACCATGTGGACTACATGTCCATGTTCAACATTGTGAAAAACGTGGCACAACTAAACTTTACTACAACATTGTGGTTACTTTGGAATAACTTGCAACCGTCTTGTTTGCACATTTGTGAATGGATGTTTGTCAGTATACCGTAGTGATTTATGATTTCGATTATTTGGTTTTTGCTAATTCAATGATCCATGATTTCATTCAAAAAATGCCGGCTTCATATTATTTCCTGTTTCTTTTAAACTTGTTCATAAAGTGCATGGTTGACCTTTGATTTCGGCGACGGGTCGAGGTCATTTCTTTGCTAACTGCTAATTTCGGCGAAGGAGACCTTTGTCAGCACGTCTGAGGACAGAGGACGAGCAGCCGAGGGAGATAGCGGGGCAGCAGGGCAGCCAGGCAGTAGGACACTGGGGCAGCAGGGCAGCTAGGTAGTAGGACAGTGGGGCACCGAGCGAGCAGTGCACCGGGGCAGTGGGGCAGCAAGAGCAGGAGGGCATGCCAATGAGGCAAATGGCATGCTCTCGGCCGTTTGAACATTTGCGCGTGTAAACGCGCGAGCGTTTGAATGGCCGAGAGCATGCCAGCAGCAGCTGCGTATTCAACTGCAAGGAGGTGACACGGATTCGTCAAACCCATGTTTCATTGCCAGAAG
This sequence comes from Penium margaritaceum, assembly GCA_023375785.1. Classification (NCBI taxonomy): domain Eukaryota; kingdom Viridiplantae; phylum Streptophyta; class Zygnematophyceae; order Desmidiales; family Peniaceae; genus Penium; species Penium margaritaceum. The sequence goes on along the minus strand of SZWC01007250.1, from coordinate 26,267 downwards.
GACCTAAACCCGATTCAGCAAGGCATCATAACAAGATAAGGAAGTACCATGAACCCAAGAAAGAAATTGTGTTGGTAGGCTCTTAAATTTGGCGAATACATTTTGAAATTGTTTCCCGTATCCCATGAATTTGATAGCAGCAAAACATTTGGCAAAATCTGTTTAGAAGAAAATCCATTAATATCAAAATCAAGAATCAGTAGGATGTTTGGAGGTTCCGTCCAAAATTCCCTTGAAATCATAATTTTGGTGGTTTCTTTCATTCTGAGTCAATCCCTCCACTTGGACTCTATGTTTGTTTTCTTTCCATTTTGTGTTCAAATCAAAACTTTCATATTTCACCCTCCTCACCCTTGAAATCCATCGCTACCGCGTTCAACATAGTCTTGGTCTATGAACTAACCCCTCCAATACTGTTTCTCTGAATTTCACATCGCCTATGATACCCTGTGGTTGTTTTGGAGATTCTCCAAGTTGTGTGGTCCAGAATTGTCCTTTTTGTGTTGTGTTGCGAACTCCATCTACCACTGCCGGGCCAATTGGAAGTCATGATGCAGGAACATCGGAACCTCTTTAAATATCTAGAAAAATCCCTCCACAAATCCCGATCATTGTTTGTCATACATACTCATTAGTCGAAGGAGGCATTCTTGTCTTTGACACATTTCTTTGCCGAAGATGATGTCATCCACATCATCTCTGGCAACGAGAAGTATCTAAGTCGCTCAATGTTTGGCACCTTCAAACAAAGTATTAGGCTATTATGTAATCAAAATAACTCAGCTGATTATACAAACGAGGGAACACTAGACCCCCCTATACCTCTGTGGCAACCACCCATGGGATACTATGTGGATTCGGATGGGATACTATGTGGATTCTTCATTTCAAGACTCTCCGAATATTGACAAACACAGATGGATGGAGGCTAGAGGAGTTTACTGGCACGAAGAACAAGTCATTGTGCAAAACTCAAAGGGGCATCCCATCGAATATTATCTCACAGTTTCATGACCCGCCGGTGGGAGGATATGTGGGACCTTAAAGGACGGGACAGGCACTCTCGGACCACTATTGGTGGCCAGGATGGAGTGTCAATGTAAGTGTCTTATGACATATGACCCATGTCTTTAGAATAAGGCTAGTAACAAAAATCATGCCAGAATCCTCCAACAGCTTTCCATCCCTAGGACTCCATGTGAGTCCGTCAGCATGGACTTTGTTAACGATCTTCCGTGGCCACGATGTAATACAAGTGGTTGTGGATTTTCTCGATAAGAGGACAAGTGTTATTCCTACAACCATCGACGTAAACACAGAGGAAACCGCTTGTCTCTTCTTCAACGGTGTTGTAAAGTACCACAGCTTGTCGTTGGGTATCACCTCTGATTGAGATAGAAGATTTGGTAGTAAGTTTTGGCAAAAGATGCACAAGCACTTCAGCAACAGGTCTCAAATGTCAATAAGATTTCACCCTTAAACGGACAAACAAACTAGGCACATAAATCTCACTCCGGAGTAGATGCTCCGCATGTACGTCGATCCCACCATGAATGACCGAGGAAGATTTCTAACACCAGCAGAGTTTGCAGTGAACAACTCAAGTCCAAGTATTTCACACCGTTTGTGTTGAACACCGTTCGTGGTCGTTCAAGCCTTTGGCGAGTGCATAGACTCCTTGTTACATGAGGTGAAGGATCACCTTCAAGCAGCTTGGCAATGACAAAGGTATATGCAGACAAAAGTTCCTATGAGATCCCATTTGACATCGGCGACAAGGTTCTTAGTACTAAGAGCATTCGGGTGATTCACCTGGGACGCAAAAACTTCCATGGAAGTGGACTTAGGCTATTTTCCATCATTGCACGCATTGGGCCAGTGGCATACAGAATGCTACTTCCGTCCAGGATGAAGATACATGACGCTTTCCATGTAAGCCTGTTGGTTCCATACATGGCAAAAGGAAGCGTTCAGCCATGGCCGAGAGTCCTTACTGCCGAAGGCCAATGCGAGGTCCTTTGCCTACTCCAACACCGAGAGCATACACTATGGTCACGGATTTATAGGCAGTACCTTGTTTATTAGGCTAGTTGTGGACCTGAACATAACTCATGGGAGCTTGAATCTCACTTCCCAATTGGGGTGGTCAACGAGCATTGGAGTGATTTGGCAACTCGCGCAGATCAACACGTAACAGGGGGAACTACCTGAATGTATAAATAGTGAAAAACATTATTGCAAGGCCGCATTCATGGATAACGACCATAGGAGGTTGGGGGCGCCCAACATGGTTGTCGTGTGGATGCTCCAGCCTTAAGTGGGGATGCCGTACTGACCGACAAGCTACACCTCAGGTCAAAGTGTCCTGCACGTGTTCATGTTTAGCTGGTGACTAAAATTTTCTTATTATTCACAATGTTGACGTCTCACTATCTGGCACTCCTACTTAGCGGACATGAACCAAGACGGTAAGTGGGGAGGAATGCAACGGGAGGGCCAGTTCCGCCCTCCCACCTCGTTCAAGCGAGGGTTTGGTTTGTAACTATCCCTTGCTAAAGTGAGGGCTGGCCGGTTGCCAGCCGCTCGCTAGCCGCCGTCTGGTTGGCAGTCGGCCAACCAGTCGGCCGGCTGGATGGCCGGCGGCCGGTCAGGTGACCGACCGGCCATCCACCAGCTAGCCACCAGCCGTTGATTGAGGTGGTGGCTCATTCGACGGCTGAGAGGCAACGAGAGCCTCCAGGGCGAGGCATGTGGCCTGGTGCCCTCGCCCTTGCTCGCCCTCCTCGCCAGTGAGAGGGGGCGAGGAAGAGGGATTGAGAGAGCGAGAGAGCAAGATATACGCGAGAAAAGTCGGCGCAAGATCGCCAGACGTGTCTTGCACGGCTTGCACTGACGCGTCAAATATGAAACTGAAGTTCGTCTAGTGTGATCATTGAGTTTCTAAATCGGAAAAGTCGTGCAAACTCACGAGTTTGGGATAACACCCCCTTGGGACCCAAAACGAAGGGGTGAGGTAAAAACAAAAATGGGCCTCCGGAGACTCAAAAATTTTGAGTCTCCCTGCACGGGTCGTTGATGACGATTGGCCCCAGAGTAATGCGGAGAGGAAAACCCCTCTAGCGAGCTCTAGACACCATTCTTTGAACTCCAATGATGACTTCTGTGCAGGAGCTGGAGTCACGTAGGTTACACATGACGTTTATTAAGTTCATACTCAAAGGCAATGGTCAACTATAACACTGCGGGTAAACGGGGTGCGAGCCTCTGTGGGTGAGTGAGCCCTCAGGACCCGATTTCTCATGGCAATTACGTAGGTTGGTCATAGAGATTAACTTTTCCGTGAAGTAAAGTCTCTCACGAATGACTCGTCTCACAAGTATGCCCCGACCAAGGTCGGGGCGCGGAGTTCATTCTAGTCATAGGGCAGTCCAAGAGGGAGGATGCAGGATATCCGTCCATTTTGTCGGCAGGTTGACGCGGATCGACTAGGTATATTTCTCTCGTCGAGTCAACCCTTTAAACTACATTATGTTTTACACGTGGAAATCACAAGTTTCCAGCGTGATTAGGGATGGGGAGGTGGTGGCAAAACACCTTTGCCCGTGCGAGGGTATTCTGCCACCACTCGGTGCCCCTCGTCCGATGGCGTGGCTAACATGTTTATAAAACTGTGTTTGCCACGCCCTCGGATGGAGGTGGCACTCGGCGGGGTGGTCCCGTCGGATTGCCCACCGGCAGCAACTCCCGAGCCCCCTCGTCATGGTGAGGGGCCTCGTGAGGGATCCCTTGATGGGTGGGGACCCCTCGCGATGTTGCATTGCATCATGCCCGGTGCGACAGCGTGGGCCCCGCGTAGTCCATCGCGAATACTCACGACGGGCTCGCATTCTGTCGCTGGAGGTCGCGAGGCCTCCGGTGCGAGGCACTATCCGGTCGCCCTCTTGCGAGGAGGAAGCTTCTCCAAAGCTTCCTCTTCACGAGGCTGGTCGGCGAGGAGTCCTCCTCGCCGTCCAAAAGACCGAACGGGGAATATCCCCGATTTCTCAAGATGGGATACGGCAGACCTTTTAGGAATAAAGCCACCGGTCTAGGCATCATAACAAAATGGCATAGATTATGCCAGGTTTGTTACATTCCCCCCCTCTACTTTGGACCGTCCTCGGTTCAAGAGGGTCTAGATTGGTTGTTCGTGGAATAAGACATGCTTTGTTGATCAACAAAACAATCATTAGCTGCATCCATTGGATCATGCGTCATTGCACCGGGAGACAAAACTCAAAAGATTGAGATTGATATCCTTCACGAGCATAAGATCGTACATACTCTAGTGCACTTTTTTTTTTAATGTTGACATGATGCATAATTTGTTTTGATGAAAATGTTTCATTTTTGCATTGTTTTCATGCACCCTTAAATTCATCGTAAATGTAGGGTCATAACTTTAAACTCGATGAGAGGTCTGAGTTCAATTTTGCCATTTTGATGATTCTTCGAGCGCAGCGAGCGTGCCTCCTCGTCAGCCTTGTTCATGGCCGAGGCTACGAGCGAGGCTCACAACGAGGTAGCCTTGTCATCAGGCTTGGCTATCGTCAAGCCTGATGACAAGGCTGTTTCGCACTTCAAGCTCTTGAAGTGCAAAACATCAGGCAAAAAGAAAACCTAGGACAGCTTTATCTTGCACATGAAACTGAAGCAACCAGAAACAGTGGACAAAGGATCCCTGGCTTTAAGAAAGAATTAGTGAACAATGGCGTGTTGAATTCGAATGTTAAACATTTGAATTATCTTTGACAGTCTTTAAATTCAATGTAAAGTCTTATTTCGACGACTTTCAACCAAGGTAAAAATAGTTGAATTCGAAATCAAAGTGCAGTAGGGTAGATCAGCCAAGTTCACATAGAAAGTTTTCATGGCTAATGCTTCCTCCCCCTCTTGCAAGCAGCATCCTCGTGACCATTAGCCTGGGTGTCCCCATGCGTCCAAGATCGCCGCCGTTGTGCTCTTGTCTGTACTCTGACAGGTGAAGGTTCCCTGTGTGGGGCTTGTGTCAGGGTGGTGCTCCCGGAGACACGAGTGCGAAATTGAGCAGCCTGGTCTTGCCAATAGTCCTTGATCAGAGCGGCCGGGACACGACTCTCAGGCTCCCAACTGTTGTGTTGAGGTCCACAACCAGCCCAGGTCACGAGGTATTCCTTCACAACACGTTTACCGCATGTACATTCGCAGTGTTGGAGGAGTCCATGTACCTCGTACTGACCGTCACTTGCAAGCATTACAGGCGGAGGCTGAACCGTTCCTGATGCTGCATAAGGTGCAAGAAGACTGACATGAAACACGTAATGGATCTTCATGAACTTTGAAAGAGCAAGGCAATAAGCAACCTCACCAATCTTGTGAGTGACTTTAAATGGTACGACCCACTTAAGGATGATCTTCCTTGCTTCAGGCGTCTTGAGATGCATGTTCTTTGTGCTCAGAAGTACCTAGTCACCGACAGAAAATGTGACGTCATGGCGACCAGTATCGGCATAGGCCTTTTGGCGCTGCTTTGATACATGGAGATATCCATGTGCTTCGCGACAAAGAGAGTCCATGCGATCGGCAAAGGCCTGGGTGGAAGATACCTGATTCCCGCCGCCCCCGCGCCTCACCAAGGAGACGGGTACCATCGGATGCCGGCCGTAGTTCAGAAAGAATGGTGTCAACTTCATGGATTCATAAACAGAGTTATTGTAGGCAAACTCTGCCGGACTGAGAAACTCATCCCAGTCATCCATCGAAGGATCCACGTAGACCCGGAGCATCTGCTCTAGAGTTCGGTTCATCCGTTCGGTCTTTCCATCCGTTTGTGGATGAAAAGCAGTGGACATCTTTTGGCGGGTGCCAAAGATCTCACCAAGGGCTTGCCAGAATTTACTTGAAAACTGCACGTCTCAATCAGAGATGATGCGTAATGGCAGCCCATGTTGTCGAACAACAGTGTCCCAAACGATGTATGTTGTTTCCTCGGTAGTGGCATGCGTGGTTGTCGGCATGAAATGCGCCGTCTTGGTCAAAGATTCGACCACCACTAGGATAGCATCATGGCCACGAGGTGTCTTGGGCAAGCCAGTGATGAAATCCATGCTCACTTCTTCCCATGAGGAGTTGGGCGCTGGGAGGGGATTCAGCAATCCTGCTGGTGCCTTGTTTCTCAACTTGTTACGGATGCACAAGTCACAGACTTGGATGTACTTGCGTACGTTGCACGACCATCCAGGCCACCAATAATGCTACTGCTGGGTTATGGAACTCAAAAAGGATCTCATCCCGCAGCTTTCCGGAGTTTGGCACAACCACCAACTTGCCCTTCTAGTAGAGACCAGAGGCTTCCACCAAGCCATATTAGTTAATGTTACCCTGGTCAAACCATGGGTCATCAAAGCATCCCATGCGGATACGTTGCAAGAAGGGCGTGAAATACGCCATCGGTTTTGGTGGTTGGCGTAGGGAGTTATAAGGCTTGGGCGCATCCTGCTCCCGTACGTCTTTCGTGCCAAGGGGTCGTGCTTGAATTGTGGTGAGAACCACGTTGATCGGAGTGCGCCTCAACGGGTCTGCCACATTTGTACGACTGGGTCAATATTCCCACTGGAAGTGGAATCTATTCAAGTACTCTCTCCAACGAGCTTGTCTCCGAGAAAGGTTGGGCTGTGACTGAAAGAATACCAGGGGATTATGGTCTGTAACCACTGTGAATCCACACTTGGCACCTTCAAGGTAATAACGCCAAACCTTCAAGGCATGAACTACCGCAAGCAACTCTTGGTCGCTTGTGGTGTAGCAAGTCTCAATGCCTGATTTTTTGCGACTCTCATATGCAACCAGTTGTCCTTCTTGCATAAGGACAGCTCCTATCCCGACGATTGATGTATCACAGAGTACCTCATGTGGTTTTTCGGGATTCGGGAGTGCAAGCACAAGTGCAGATTTCAGAATTTCCTTGACACGCACAAATGTATGCTCACACTTATTAGACCATGACCATTTCACGTCTTTACGTGTGAAAGCTGTGAGTGGGGCTACAAGGCTAGAGTAGCCTTGCATGAAGCGATGGAGGTAATTCGCCAAGTCTAAGAAGGCTCGTGTTTTGCCCACATTGAATGGCTGAGGCCAGTCCACAACAGCTTGCACTTTGCGAGGATCCACTCGGATTCATTCGCTGCCAATGATGAAGCCCAAGTATTGCAGCTCGGGTTGTGCACATTGTTTCCTTCCCATTTTGTTTTCTGTCCACTGGAGCCCGATGGTTCGGAGCTCGGTCGTGCGCTGTTTTCCGCATCCTCATGGGCTCATGCCAATGAGGATGCGACATCCAGCGCACACCCCCCTCCCACCTAGGAGTGCGCTGACTGGACGTCAGTAGGTGCACTCCTCGGTTGCACGCGTCGTTTGGCATTTCAAAGTTCGAGATGCCAAATGCTCCGACAGCGGACAGAGGGGTCAAAGGTCGCCGATGGACCTGAAC
>SZWC01007250.1:5671-18511 GCA_023375785.1 Penium margaritaceum | reverse complement strand
AGACCTTTGCACCTGAAAGCTGGTCAAAGAGATCCTCGATCCTTGGCAAGGGGTAACGGTATTTGACCGTTAAGATGTTCAACGCACGGTAGTCAACACACATGTGCAAACATCCATCCTTCTTGTTGACAAAGAGGATAGGAGCTCCGAATGGAGAGCTACTAGGTTCAATCCATCCATTGGCCAAGTATTCATTGATCTGTCATTCGGCTTCTTCACGCTCAGCAGGACTGAGACAATACATGGGCCGAAACAATGGCCTTGCTCCTGGCTCGAGAGGGATCGTATGCCCAACATTCCGTTCTGGAGGTAGGCCATCCAGGAGTGGGCTAAAAACGTCAAGAAACTCTTCAAGGAGCGCTGACATCACTCGAGCACGATGGTGGGTCGTTGTCATTGACCTTACGAAGTTACACTAGGAACACGTTGTGCCCTTTACACAAGTATCACTTCACTTGAAGCACCGTAAGGACGGATTGTTCACTCTTGTGAGAGGGCTTTGAGTGATCCATAGGCAAAAGCGTGATGGAACGCTTGCCTTTTTGTACAGTGAGAGTCTTTGTGACCCAACTCATGTTGGCCTTGTGCTCATTAAGCCAAGGATCACCCAAAACAACGTCAAAATGATCTGTCAAGTCAATGACAGTAAAGTTGACGATTGTTGTGAGAGCTCATAGCTTGAGCCTTGCCCGACATGTGTCAAGTACATCAACCTCACGGTCGTCACTGACGGTGACTTTTCCCTCACAAGGCGTGCATTTTTATCCTAACTGTCATACACGTGAGGCACTAATGAACTCGTCATCAACACCTGTGTCAACTAGGACTTGCACGCATGTCCCAGCTAGATGACCTGTGAATTGCATTGTCATCTTTGCGTGTGAGGAGCGTGTGAACAAGCTCTTTGGAGGCTTGGCCTACAAGTGGTACACGCGAAAATGCTCTGTGCTATGATGTAGCTCAACAGAGTCACCCACTTGCTCCCACATATGGTGTCCTTTGTTGATATCGCACAAGAGTTCCCATCCATTCAAGAGTTCTTTCTTTAGACCCGCAAAGATTGGATCTGCAACAGTCACTTGTGGGCTACATTTGCTGACTCAAGCACTTGGTTTGCTTTCTGTCGTGTGGTTACAATCAAGCAAGTACAATTTTGTAAGCATTCATCATCGATGAGATGCAAGAGTGGACAATGCCGGGAGAGATAAACAAAGTCATTGCTCATGGTGGAGTAGAAAACAACAGAAAACAAAGCCCTAGTGAGGCATTCCAACTGTTTTACATCATCATCTTGGAACATGAAAGCACGTTCAACATCCAAGGATCTCGTAGCCACAGCCCCTAGTGGTTGTCCACTACCGGCCACTAGGGAATTCAAAAACCCTTCCCACGACCAGCTGGTCCGTGACCACCATTCGCGCCCTTGGCGTTCTGGCGGTTTCCTTGTACCTTATCCTATTTGTCTTCACCCTGTTCATTGGTTTTTCCACCAGCACGATCCTTCTGGCGCTTGCGGCATTCGAGCGCATAGTGCCCAATATTTCCACAGCAGTAGCAGGTGAGGGTACCTGTCTTGGCCTTGCCATCTGCACGCTCCTTATGGATGTCCTGCAGCTTGGAGGGTTTGTGACTACCCGACCCGTGCCGAGGGAGCTTACGCTCACCACGTTGGGTAGATTGCTGAGGCTTGTTGTTGCCATACTGGTGATGTTGGCCGCAGCGTGTGTTCACTCCATACTCGGCTGGTATGGAGCTGTATTTCATGAGGATGAAGTCACGTAGCTCGGCATAACTGGTCTAAGGCTTGCCTTGGGGATCCAGCGTACAAGCAGGAGTGAGGGACTCGTTAGAAAGGCCGTTGGTAAGTCATTCCACGATTTGCCACATGGGATGACGGTGATTTTGCCCAAGGTGTTGTCCCAATCCTACAGGTATTCCGCAAGCTTGCGGTCACCCTGGCGGATATTTGACAGACGCCTAGATGCTTGCTGAGAGACAGAATCTCTACCGTACAAGTCCACAAGGATCTTGCACAGGTCTTCCCAGTGAGGTCTGGAGACCGACTGAAGTGTTTCCACGCATAACATTTTCAGTCGGTTCTTCACCGATGAGAGAGCTGCACTGTCAAGGCAAGCTAGCGCAACGGCGCCCCAAGCTCATTACTTGATGTTATGGAGCTCAAGCAAAAGTTCCATGCATGGCTTTCCTAGTGGCTAAGTCCATGTGCTTGGATAAGCCAAACTTGGGATAATCACTCAGGTATTGTAGAGCCTTTGAGATCGCAGCGCCCAATGTCGCATCATCATCCTCAGGGTGTTTCTCGCTTATCGCTTTCTCACCCTGATGAAGACGACGAGAGCCGCTCCGGCCCGTCGACCGATCATCATGGGTGTCACCCATCAGGCTATGAGCATCATCATGTGATGGATGCTTAGCTTTGCGACCCTGCGATGGGTGTGCGGAATCAGGATTTTCGTCCATGCCACTAGCCACCAACGTACTCATGATGTTCAGCATGCTGTTGAATGCATCTGGATGAATGTGCTGCTTGAGGGCAAGCACGCTCTTGGTGAGCTGGTTACGCTCAAGGGCATCAAGGAAATGCTCATTTGTCTTGGCGTCTTGCAAAGTGCAGTGCATCAGCGATGTTCGCAGGATCCTTTTGCGATCCCTGACACGATGGTCATACTGGCGGCCGTAGCACATGTTTGCGCTCTTCCAGGTGTTCCTTGCTCAAGGCGAGCCAAGGGACCATCCTGGGATTGTGGGATTGGTGTACGTGTCGAGATAGGCAGCGTGTTCCACTTGTCACCACCCAGTGGTATGCCATCCGGGTCAGAGCCGCGAGATGTATGACCAGAAGGTAGTTTAGGGCCACCGTTCCCCTTTGCTAGGGCCGAAGCCCTAACAGCTCCCACCATACAAAAGTCACGGATTTTGAGCTCCACAAGGTGGTTGATCTCCTCCAAGGTGGCAGCGTCAATGCCCTTGAGAGGGTTGTCGTCCTCTTTATCTTGGGCCTCCAAGGAGAGCCGGTCGTCCTCCACTCCAACATCATCGTCTTCGCCCTCTGTGACAATAGGTTCTGCATCCAGCATGTCTGCTATGCTGGCGGTGTTGGAAAGACCCTTGGCCTTGTTTCCAATTCGTGGAGTCGACAACACCTCCTTGGTCTCCTCATTTCTCTTCACGGTGTCCTTAGCGGAGAGGCTCCCATCAGACATCATCTTCACAAAAGCGGCGGATGTGGCTTGGTGGGCGCCCGTCCCAAAAGCGCTTTTTGTCGGTGACATTGTGTGCGGGGCACGATTCCCAGATGCGCTTAGGCCACTCTCCTTTGCTGGCGTTTTTGGAGGGCCTCCTCTTGCCACGGACATGGGAATACCACCTCCCACCATGACTGGTGAGGAGGGGTGAAGGGAGGAAAGGGAAGGGAGGGGGGGACAATAGTTAAGTGAGAGTGTAGTGGTAGGTAGAACATAGATATACCAGTAATCTCACTCAAGTGTTTAAATCACTCTTGGCTAAGAGAAGCACAATAGAATGGTTTCCCACAGTTTCCACGCCCTTTGCAAAGAAGAAGTGCCAAAGTATCCCTCATTTTCACCTTACACTCATCAAATGAGGTTCAAAGTAAGAGGAAAGCATGAAATCATGGCCAAACAATTCTGGGAAAATGTTGGCAGCGTTTCCCCTGCAATTTGGACAAGAAATTGTTTTTTGTTGACTCAAAAGGGAATAAACAACTTGTTTTTGGAGGTTTCGGCTCCTGGGCGGTAGCAGGCAGCACAGATGTCAAAACTTCATGAATGATGGCATTCTAGAAAGTGCGAATCTTGATCTTTCTGAAGGTATGCTGCATGCGATGTTTGGAGAAGTCTGCTCCCTGTAGCGCCTCTTCAAAGTCAAAAGTATGATTCTACAGAAACTGGCTTGTTGCGGCGGTTCTGTAACGCAATAGCAAAGCGGCGGAAACAAACTCTGCTGCGGACCTTGTCAAAAAAAATGGCCTAGTCTGCTGCTTCTGCGCCGTTCCTAGGATGGTGGAGCCGTCGACCAATCAATCTGCTCTGCCAGACTTGGATGAGGAGGAGTGGAGTGGTGGATGCAGCTTCCTAGCGGCGACTCAGCAGGTTCCAGGTCGTTCAACGACTAAGTCACCAAGGGTGACGCCTAGCTTTGATACCAGTGTAATATAGCGGGTAAACGGGGTGCGAGCCTCTGTGGGTGAGTGAGCCCTCGGGACCTGATTGCTCATGGCAATCGCATAGGTTGGTTGTGGAGATGAACTTCGCCGTGAGGTAAAGTCTATCATGAATGATTCCTCTCACAAGTTTGCCCTGACCAAGGCCGGGGCGTGGAGTCCATTCTTGTCATAGGGCAACCCAAGAGGGAGGATGGAGGATATCATTTCATCCGTCCATTTTTTCGGCTGGTTGACGCGGCTCGACTAGGTACATTACTCTCGTCAAGTCAACCCTTTAAACTGTGTTATGGTGTCCACGTGGAAACCCTGAGTATCCAGCGTGATTAGGGATAGGGAGGTGGTGGCAAAACACCTTCGCACATGCGAGGGTATTTTGCCACCACTCGGCGCCCCTCGTCCGATGGCGTGGCCAACACGTTTATAAAATCGTGTTCGCCACGCCACCGTGTGGGGTTGGCATTCGGCGGGGTGGTCCCGTTGGAACGCCCACCGGCGGCCCCTCGCGAGCCCCCTCGTCATGGCGAGGGGCCTCGTGAGGGTCCCCTTGATGGGTGGGGACCCCTCGCGATGTCGCATTGGGTCATGCCCAATGCGACAGCATGGGCCCCGCATAGTCCACCGCGAATACTCGCGATGGGCTTGCGTTCCATCGCTGGAGGTCGCGAGACCTCCAGTGACGGCCGGATAGTGCGAGGCACTATCCGGTCACCCTCTCGTGAGGAGGAAGCTTCCCCAAAGCTTCCTCTTTGCAAGGCTGGTCGGCGAGGATTCCTCCTTGCCGTCCAAAAGACCGAACGGGGAATATCCCCGATTTCTCAAGGTGGGACGCGGCAGGCCTTTTAGGAAAAAAGCTGCTGGTCTAGGCATCATAACAAAGTGGCATAGATTATGCCAGGTTTGTTACATCAACCCTCTGTGCTTCATTGACAAGACAAATGGGTCTTGTTTAGAGGCATTAAAAATGGTGATATCATCCCGCAAACACCCTCTTCACGGTCCACGGTGCAACGAAGAACTCTTACTGATCTCATGGAGAAAACACCCCTCTCTTGGAGACACATTCTTCCTGCATGGCCCTTCTTGACCCGTGCACATGCCCGTACTGAGTAGTTAATCATCAAAGATCTCGTGGGCTTGTCAACAAAATTGATCTTTCTCTTCTCTCAGCCATCACTCTCTTCGATTGTCCCTTTATAAGTGAATACCCATTAATTGACTCTTCGTGCCCACTCGAGGACCAGACCATCCCACCTTGAAGGTAAATACACTTTACCGATCTTCATCTTTGAAGAGGGATACATGATCGGCCTTCTACACAGGCTCGCCATCCTAGAACTTTTTTTTTTCACATCAACTCCTGCCCTTCAACAAGATACCTCACCACCTTCTAAAGGGACAGAACGTTTGAATAGAATGCCATTCACCTCACCAGTCACCTTATCATGGAAAACTTCTCTCCAGTTCACCTCGTACGAGGTGAACTGGAGGAAAATTTTCATGATACACGAGGTGATTGGCGTTCTATTGAGCTAAGCACTACTTTCTCCCCTGAGACCTTTGAGTTAGAGATGTCCAGACCAAGTTCCTCTTCTGCTCTATCCCTCTCACTTGCCAAACTCGGTTCCATTGTAATGTTTCAAGTACTTTCCCATTTTTTGGAGGATACAACCATTGTTTCCTTCATCAACCACTTCCACTTCTCCATAGTGTGTAGTCACTTTTTTACCTGTATTTTTTGCAACATACTTCCCACAATTCCTTAGCGACTATTACACCCCTCAAGAAAAAGGTATTCAATGTGTTTTTCATCGTTCCAACGGCTTAACAAAGGCAAATTTGGCACGTGTCTCCGTTCTATGTTAAAAACCATTATTTGATGACTTGGCCATGAACGCCATCACAGATCATCTCTTCTTCAAATAGACTGCCGAATTTCCTCTAGACCCCTATCTACCTTGCGATGGAAACATTCAAGCCTCCATTCTCCTCCATGGTCATGTTACCTGGGCTTGTTTGGCACTGACGTAGCCCCCCGCCCCCAATTTCAGTGGGTTACAGCTAGAGGTTCAGAAACCAAAGCTGTATGGACCCGGTTCAATCTATCGGATGAAAAAATGCCACGGCCAATTTTTGAGGTGAAACACCGAGCTGCCATGGCACAATGCATAGCCACGTCTGACCACAAGGAAATAATCACCCAGGTCTTTCGATCCGGTCGCTTCAAAGGAAGGACCGAATATGCTTCTAGATGTCCGCTTTCCGGGGTTAACTGTCGCGGACTTGCAAATGGTCCAGCTGGCCCTGTGAGATTTCGGTTGAATCTCAGGGAAGAGAAACGTTTGCAGAGGCTAGCGGACTTCCTCGAGGTTGCCTCCTTGGCTTCTCTCCCGCAGCTGGAAAACGTGGAGGCAGTCCGCTAGGGTCAATTTCTCTTGGACGTTTTTCAAAGGGTACAAGTCACATATACCCTAATAGTAGACATATACAACTTATTGGCCCATCTTCAAGCGAAAAACAGCCCAACCACCCATCGGCCGCCACTACCGCCACTCCAGTAACAAAGAAAACAGGCAAAAATGCATGGCGAAGCCGCATGCCATGCGTCAACGATGCATGGCATGTGGTGCCCCCCGCTAGTATCACAAACCCTTTTGTTGAAGGTTTTGTGATACTAGCCGGGGGATGTTTACTTAGATTTTGAGGGGAGTTTGAGACTCCCCATGCGTTGAAAAGGAACCTGCTGGAACCCGCTACCGCGAGACCCAGTAGGAGCCCGTGCAAACCTAAAACCCTAAAACCCGAAATGTGATTCGGGATAGGGTTTGACTGTGGTTTGTGTGTTAAAAGAATAGGTTTGTGTGTGTTAGAAATGTCAGAAACAAAAGAAGGGTGTTTTTGCTCGATCGCAAGGGAGCGATGACCCCTTTTTCTTTTTTCTTTTTTGAAAAGTTTATCCTGCTGCCCCGCAACTGGAAATCGTGGAGGCAGTCCGCTGGCCTCCGGGGACCTGGGCCAATTTCGGATGTCACTAAATTATATCTTTCAACCATGTGTGCACAAGAGGCACGTTAACACAAGTGTATCATCTCAATTCCCGTAACGTACATTACAGGCATCGATATAATTCATCGATCACCAAAATACTCCTTTTCTCATGCCGTGTTTCACTTGTCAACAATGCGTGCCGTTTGAATTGTTTGCCCCCGGAGTCGAGCTCACAACCTTTGTCGTTGCTCGCGCACAGGGGGGCTGTTGCGATTTGACCCGTAGCGCACTTGCACGACCCGCGCTATGCTGTATTGCGCTCCCTGTCGCCGTAGCGCATGTGTGAGGAACCCGAAACGCGTGCACGATAGAAGGCATGCAAGCTATCCGAATGCAAGCTATCGGGGCGCTTGTATAAGGTAGGCTGACTCGGTAGGTTGTTGTCGCTCCTTGGCTATGCACGGTACCACGACTACATTTGCAAAGTAACTCTTGTCGCAACACGACCATGGACCAGCATACCCGCCACCTCGCCATGCGGCAAGCACTAATCTGCTGTGTGCTTCAACTTTGTGTCCTTCAAATAGCCATGACGCGGGAACTGTTTGTCGAGTTTGAATGTCACGTCACCGTGAGAGCACACTACCGGCCCATGCACACGCGTTTGTTTGGCGGATTGCCATGGCTACACGAGCTTCTTCAAGGACATCCACAACATTTCTACAACATATGCCGCATGAATGTTGACACTCGGTACGACATCATTGACTTCATACGGCGTAACACTTCTCTTCGTGACACCCGTCTATCCATCGAAGAGAAAGTGTTTATGTGGGTATAATGCGTGTGCCATCAAATGTCCATGCGCAAACTTTGTGAAAGATTCCAACGTAGCACGTCCACTTGTTCCACCGTCATACGTCAAGTGGTTCAAGCATTGAACAGTGTTGCACACATGGTCATCCGACAACCGGGGATAGACACACCACCACCATTGGCATGGGAAGGGAGGGGAGATTATCTTCCTTGGTTTAGTGAGTGTCTTGGAGCCATTGATGGGACACATGTGCCGGTTGTTGTTCCTAATCCAAGACGTGGTGCTTTTGTAAACCGTCATCAAGCCATCACACAAATCATTCTTGCCGCATGTGATGGGGACCTTCATTTCAAATTTGTCATCACGGGGTGGGAAGGATCCGCACAAGACTCTAGGATGTTTCATGACTCTTTATGTAGGGGCTTTACGATTCTAACGGGTCACTGCTTTTTGGCGGATGCGGGTTTCCCGGAAGGTTACGGCCTCGTGATTCCTTTCCGTGGCCAGCGGTATCACCTCAACGAATTCGGTTCGGGATCCCAAAGGCCTCAAGATGCCGAAGAGTTATTCAACAAACAATATGCATCTGCAAGGTCAATGATAGAATAGTGCTTTGGGGTGTTGAAGGCTAGGTTCCACATGATGCATGATGTTCCATCGTATTCACCTCATTTGCAAGCACGGCTTCTACACTCTTGTTTTGTGTTCCATAATCTCTTACAAGTAAGAGGGGATGTGGAGATGCCCGAGAGAGGGGAAGGGGATACAACAACGAGGAGGGGAGTGCCAAGGGGTCCACCACGCCGACTCGGGATCACGGGACATCGCCATGGTGATGCATGGATGCGACAAAAGAGATTAGAGATAGCAAACCGTATGTGGGAGATTTACATTGATGTAGATGACGGGTCGGAGAATGGAAGTGATGAGTGAATTCATGGCATTGAACAGTTCTCATGACAATGCTACAAGACATATCCTATGTCCTCATCACGCGTATACAAAGCATCCTCTCTTCCCATGACCTCACCCAACATATTGCCCACTTGTTCTCAACTCCTTGAATCTGCTCAGCTTCCCGCCGCATCATCCGTGTCACCGGTTCCATTGTTCATTGCTGCACCCGCCCCATTATTGGCTGCAACCATCTTGAGCTTGCGTCATGTTGTGTCCTTGCCTCCCTTCACCAGAACTTCCAGATCTCCCTTGAGATCATGCCACACCAGTCTTTCACGAAGAGGACCAATTCCTCACATAGCTTAGGATCACTCTAGAAGGCATCTAAAATGACTAACTTGTTATCAATATGAATCCTACCATCAAGGCTAATCAAGCGAACCGCTTGGCAATATGTCGTTGTCGAGATATCCTCACTTATGACGCATTGTACCTTAGATGCATGCATCATGAAGTCGCTGAATTGCTTCATGTAGTGGTCAAAGTTTGCCTTGCGGCGCACCCGTTGTTCCTCATCCACCGCATCATTCTCAACATCTTGGCACAAAACATCCTCTCCCGTGCCCTCCTCCCCACTAGAGAACACATTATTACCCCTTGCCTTGTCGGGTGAAAAGAAACGAGTCGTGTGGTCATACCACGGCATACTCTTACCTTCCAACTTGGCTTGCTCTGGGTTGGTGCGCCGAATCTCCTCCCACCTCTCCGGGGTCAACTCAATTTTCCATGAACGGCGGTTGAGCGGCCCCCCACTTTGGCCAACGAGGCCATATGCATGCTTCCACCGTGCCCCAATGTTGTTGAGCTGGCTACGGACTTGGGTGTGTGTGAGCTTCTCGCCAAGCCCAAACTCTCGTGGTCAATGGGTCGATGAGCAAGTCGTGGAGATGGGTCATCCACCCCGCCGACCCGCAAAACTGGCCCACGTGGTCCGTGGCCATCGTTACGAGCGTCACGTCACGCTCGGCCATCCAAAACCCTTTGCCAAGGGAGCTCCCTATAGACTCGGTGGTTCCATCCTCAGACAAGCATGGTGTGGGTGGCTCGGGCAACACGTCAGGCGCCAGCTTGGCTACAATGTGCTCGGATGCCGCTGGAGTGTTAGGCGGTATTGGAGCAATGCCGGTGGCGATGATGTAGCTTGACAAAGAGGCCCATGGAACATGTACCCCCCGAATGTAGGCCTTTAGGGCGTTGCCAACAAGGGGGCAAGTGTTGTACTCACCCCCGGAAACGGGGCGCCGAGCTCTAGTCACTTCACGCTGGAAGGTAGCATCTGACAATAGGTCGGCCACGTTTAGTGGCCGTGGGGCTGAGAGCAACAAGGCCTGGGAGAGTGGAGGAAGGCCGACGGGGTGAGAGCCTCCCGCGGAGGATGACTTGGATAGAGATGCCATGGGAGTGGTGGCGGTGGATTGGCAACGGAACTGAGGCGGCGGTGATTGAGTGGAACTTAACAAGTGTCAAGTTTGCATGGCGTGGAGTTCTTAACCGTGAGACGGGGGCTACAGGTAACTCATCCGCGCCTGACAGGAAGGTGTGAAGGAGGGGGGGAGCGATTCGAACCGAGACGGCCTCGTCGACCCGTCGACGAGGCGATTCGGTTTGAATGCTTGCATTTTCATGTTTGAATAAATGATTTTCATGAAAACCGATCATTGCCACGGTAGCCATGAGATTTGAAGAACAATAAAACATGAGGGAACTTAGTATTTTATTGATGAAACTCGATGAAACGTCAAGTTGCCATGCATGTTGCAGCCATTTCATCGATGAAAGGGTCGCACGTGCAAGGCATCGTTGAAAGATGAAAGACGATTAAGGCAGTTCATCGATGGGTTGTTTTCGCGCAGTCCATAGCGCGAAATGACTAAGCTCGCTATCTGCCACATCAGCTCGCCACTTCGCCAACCGCCAAGAATCCGACGCGACAAACGGAAACAAGAGGCAGGTGTTGCACGTAAAGCGTGTATCGGGTTACATAGTAACCGAGCAAAAGTATTCATATTAGTAGCTCTAAAGAGGCCAAATAATTGCCAGCATTCTGGAACACATAATGGAAGGTTTGCCATGAGAATTTACCTCGTCCTTGGAAGCTAAAGCTGGTTTTGAATGGACTGCCAAACTGTCACCCGTATTTGTTCAAACTAATGTTTTTTGTTCGCCCATGTTTGCTCTTAAACATTGTGTATGGTTTGGGCGAACTCTCCCTAAGTTACTTCAAGCTATGTTGGATTTATTCCAGCTAGTGTGGACGTAGAATCTAAAAAAACGCAACCAAAAATTGAATGAATGCACTTGACCATAAAGAATCATGTATAACAATTCATCAACATATTGAAGAAGAACCTCATAAGGCATTTCATCTTGTTGGGTTACATAGCAACCCTATTGTGGTTGCTTGGCTGCCTGCGTTTTTTTCGTGTAGTGGATTTTTTTTAGCGAAGTTGTGCAACGGGGAGTTGTCAGGAAAATCAACTCCGCGGTCAATACAGGGATGCTAACGTTCCCGGCTAAGGTGACAAAGGAGAGGGGATGAATCTATATTAAATGGAATAATAGTTGTGTTCATAACACAATGAAAAAGTTCCCGTGTAATGCTCATGCTACATCGTAATCCTGATTTGTCAATGTGAAGTTGTAGGGCTATGTTGCATGTAATGATTTTTGTGAGCTGTCATTATATGAATATCATTGATTTGGATTACATTGGGATTCAATTTTCTAAACAGTAAAATGATTTTTAATTTGTTTAAGCCCATTCTGCCATTTAAAATTGTTACTCATGTCACCAATGTACCACAACTTACATCGTGTGTGTAAAAGACATGAGGAAGGGCGCCACGAGGTCTTTTGATGATACTTTATGAAACAAAACACTTTCATCTTACACATTTTTAGGCCCTTGCATTTTTTCCGCTTCAATAGGATCTGTACATCAATGTCATTACTATGTTAGTTTTTTTTCGCAAGGGGGTTTAGACATTACACAGCATGACAAGATGACACAAGATGTAACATGAGATAGTATAACACAACACATGATATAACATCAGACACCACAATATGACACGACACATCATGACATGACACCGTACAACACGACATGACATTACGCGACACGACACAACACGGTACAACACGACAAGGTATGACATGACTCATCACGGTACGACAAGCTACGACACGACATGACACGGTACGACACGACCCAAGTAAACATGACACCGCTCGACATGACACGGCACGAAGCAACACGATTGGTACAACACAACACGACACGACACAACACAACACGTCACGACACTAAACGAGTCGACACGGCTCAACACGACACGACACAACATGACACGACGTGACATGACACGACACAAAATGACACGACACAACATGAAACGTCACAACATACACGACACAATACACGACACAACACCGCATAGCTTGACACCACACGGTACGACATGGCACGACACGACACAACATGACACGACACAACACGACAGACAACGACATGACATGACACAACAGCACACTACACGACACGACAGCACACAACATGACAAGACAGCACACGAAACGACATGACACAACACCACACGACACCACACGACACGCTGGGACAGGACACGACACGACAAGAAACGGCACAACATGACATGGCATGACACAACAGGAAACCACATGACAAGACACTACACGAAACAAAACAAAACAATACAACACAAATCGACACGACACAACATGGCGCGACAGGACACAACATGATACGACACGACACAACACGACACGACGGGACACGACACGACATGACACGACACGACACGACACGACACGACACGACACAACACGACACGCCACGACACAACACGATACG
>SZWC01007249.1:86484-117003 GCA_023375785.1 Penium margaritaceum | reverse complement strand
CTCCCTCTCTCTCTCTCTCTCTCTCTCTCTCTCTCTATCTTTCTCCCCACAGGTTCTCCACATCAAATTCTTTCTAGACTCTTTGCAAAGGAAAGCGGTGGAGAAATCACAAGCTTTTGGCTCTTTTCTCAGAAGCAAAACCCATTATCGAGAAATTCTGCAAAACATCCAGTTTCGGTTGCCGAGGATGAGATAGTGACGGGATACAGGGCGGCTCCGCAACAAGGACACCACCTGCGACCACTGGCCTAGGAGACCCTAGGAGGCTTGGGGGACGAGTTTTGGGTGTTCCTGGCTCGCCTGGCCAAGGTCTGCCTCTCACGTAGGACTCGACAGTGCTCGACAGAGGCCCTCGCACATTGGGCACAGCGGGCGGTGAGCGTCCTCACTCAGAGGGTCTCCATCGCGAGGATCCGAGCCCAGTGCGTGGCCATCCGGCTCTACGTCTCCACCCACGCCAGAGCCTCAGCCCCCTTCACTGGCGAGGTGGCGTCCATTGCACGCCGGGGACGCGTGCACTCCCTCCTCACACTCTCTACCCTTTGCGGGGTGGAGCCGACGTTGTGGGAAGCCTAGCTCCCATTTTCTGTAGACCACCTCATTGTGCCAAAGGTGGCGGCTTTTGCATGCATGTGTATACCCCAAAGTTGTGCCGGTCAGGGGCGGCCTTGCATGTCTTTCCATTATATCAAGGGTGAAAATGCCGATCCCCCTTGTTTTGTCACCCGTGACCCTCATGTACCCCTCTGTTCGAACAATAAGCCTCATCCGCCCCTCCGTCGAAACAATAAATCCCATCCACCCATCGGAACAATAAGCCTCATCCGTCCCTGCCCCAGAACAATAAGCCTCAACCGCCCCTGCCTCAGAACAATAAGCCCCATCTGCCCCTGACCAGCAACAAAAAGTCCCAAGGCGGCAGATTTGCTGTTGAAAGCGCTTGAACCCACGACCTTCCGCATCCGTGGTCCCAAAACCGACCGCTGTCTTTTTCTAGCAGCGAACAGATGTGTTGGCAGCGGGTTTTGAACCCGTGACCTTCCAATCTGCGGTCCGGAAACCCGCTGCTCCCATTTGTGAACAGCGAACCAATTGCCGCCAAGGGGATTTGAACCTGTGACCTCTGGTCCCGGGTCCCAAAACCCACTGTTTTCCCACGGTTGCCATTTCCAGAACAGGAAGCAGTTGTAAGTGACAGTTTTGTCGTTGAAGGGGTTAGATCCCGCTCCCTTCGGCGTACGCGTTTCAAATCTGATTGATGTCGTTTTTGAGCAGCGAACAGATTTGTTGTGAGCAGATTTTAAACCCGCGTCCTTCCAATCCACGGTCCAAAAGCCTGCTGCTGCCATTCATGAACAGCAAACAGATTTGCCGTCGAGGGGATTTGAACCCGCGATCTTTTGGTCCCAGATCTCAAAACCGACTGCTGCGGATAGGTATCAAGGCCGATCGAGGCCTTCGCGACTGAGAGCTGCAACGGAACGGGTGACAAGAGGGCTGCGGGGGGGGGGGGGGGGGGGGGGGGGGGTTGGAGCGCTGGTGATTCCAGGCGACGCCCGTCGGCCGGAATCCCCGGCGCTTGAACAATGGGGAGTTACAAACTCCCCATTTGTTACTATTTTCATTTTGCTCAACTTTGTACCCATGTTTGAATAACAAACCATACACAAACCCACCCTCTAACTTCACTCGGAGTTTTGGGGTTTCATTTTTGCACGGGCATCTGCTGGGCCACGCTACCGCGGGGCCCAGCAGGTTCCCTTTCAACACATAGGGATTCTCAAACCCCCCATGTGAACTCCCTGCAAACCACTTTCAAAATTTCACAAACCCCTTTATAAAGGAGTTTGTGAAAGTTAGGGTGACGCCAGCATGTCGACGCCGCATGCCATGCGACGTCGACATGTTGTTTTTTGACAAACGAGAGGGTTACATCGTTTATTTTCTACGCCTTAAACCCGGTGTGCAAAAGGGGCGAATCAGGCTCATAGTTGTGAGGCAGGGGCGGATGAGGCTCATTGTTTTGGGGCAGGGGCGGATGAGGCTTATTGTTCTGACGTAGGGGCGGATGGGGCCTATTGTTCCGGCGTAGGGGCGGATGGACATTGAGCCATCCGTGGCTCAACGAATGGCTCAACGTCCGGTGAGCCATCAACGGACGTTGATGGCTCAACGTCCGTCAGCGTCGACGGACGCTAATGGACATTGAGCGTCTGTCAACGCTCAACGTCCGTCAGCATTAAACAATAAAGAGCTTATTGTTCCGAGCGAGGGGGGAATTAGGCTTATTGTCCAAAGCGAGGGGTATATGGCCATTCCGCTCTTACCCCAGTGAACTTTGAATTCGACGATCGAGTTGTTCCATAATTAATTCGACGACTTTTTTTGCACCTCGTAATTATTTTGGGGGTACTTTTGAAATCGACGAAAAAGAGGGGGTAGACCCTTAAATTCGACGACCGGGGTTGTTTAGTTTTTTATTACGACGATGACGTCTGCTCGATGTGTTTTTTGGCTTCTTGTATTACATCGAGAGCGACGGCCACTCGACCGTTCGAGGTTTTGAACGGTTGAATGCTCGTCGCTCTCACGTTTGACGTTTGGAGAGCGTCAAACGTGAGGCGACGAGCGCTCCGTGGCCTCGATAGCCAGCAAAAGGCATATCGAAGTGCTTGAACTTTGACAGGCCCATAATGAATGTCAACCGTAGCATCCGAGTTCGAGACAAAACAAGTAAAGGACCCAGTTGAGTATTGGACGAAATAGTGGAGGTGGACCATTGAAATCGACGAAAGTCCATTTTCGATGAATTTCAACGACTTAAAAAATAGTTCATATGGAAATCAAAGTTCACTGGGGTATATCAATAAGCTTTCTTTCAAAAAAAACCAGGAACTTTCTTTCCTACTATTGGTTCTCCATATCAAAGCATCCTGGAAGGTCTTTTGCGAAGTTACAACTTGGAAAAGCAGACCTTGTGTTTCATCGCCAAGTTGAAACGGACTACTCTCACGCTGATGTTGAACATTGCCACCACCAACAGCTCCTCCCAGCCTGCCAGTGTGACAAAAGAACATACGCGCCATATAATCGAGCGACAAAATTTACATTTCTTCAACTCTTTGCAACTCGTTTCAGGGACCACTCTCTCTCACGCTGACGTGGGAGTGGTCCCTTCAACATCACCAACAGCTCTCGGCCTGCCATATGGTTGAGCGACAAGACGAACATGAGAAAAGAACATATTCCAAATGATTGAGCGACAAGGAAAGTGTCATGAAGCGACAGGCTAATCGACCTGTGTGGCATCATTGGATGAACTTCACTTCACTTGTCTTGCTCTCAGTCCAGTGCAGACTGCAGTGCAGTGCAGCGCAGCGCAGCGCAGCGCAGCCCACCGCACCGCAGCGCAGCACAGCGCAGCCCACCGCACCGCAGCGCAGCGCAGTGCAGCGCACCGCACCGCATCGCACCGCACCGCACCGCACCGCACCGCACTGCACCGCACCGCAGGGCAGCGCAGCGCAGTGCAGCGCACCGCACCGCATCGCACCGCACCGCACCGCACCGCAGGGCAGCGCAGCGCAGTGCAGCGCAGCGCACCGGAGCGCAGTGCAGAAGCAGCGCAGCACAGAAGCAGTGCAGCGCAGAAGCAGCGCAGCGCAGCTCAGCACAGAAGCAGCGCAGCGCAGAAGCAGCGCAGCGCAGGGCAGAAGCAGCGCAGCGCAGCGCAGCAGGGGCATTGGTACTATGTCTTGCTGGCAGCTTGGATGAGGCGCACATGCAAAAGAGAAACGAAATAACATAGGCCAAACAAACCAACAACCGGAGGACACGAACGCACTCACCTTGGCACAGTGTGTGCATGCCGACGATGCTGCACCAACCACACAACAGAAACAAAGACAAAAAAAACAGACAGCCACACTCAACAAGCAAAGGAAAACAAAAGAAAAAAAAAACAAGCCAAAAAGCACACAACCAAGATCAAAGACACAAACGAATCACCATACAACTACACAACAGATAACAAAGGCAAAGCAAAGAGACGCGCTCACCTCCGCACCGTGTCTCCCTGCCGGCGATCTCTCAAGAGCCGCACATACTCGTAAGCCGCACACGCCGCAACAGCGCCTGCTGCTGCTCCGACAGCCACCAGTGCTAGCGTGGCGGAGGCACTGGTGGTGGAATTGGAGTTCGGGGAGGCCATTGACAATGGGGTCGCTGTGGGAGGGGGCAGGAGGGTCACATCTGCTGCTACTGCTGTTGCTTCCGCTGCCGCCGCCGCCAGCAGCAGCAGCAACCGCTATCGCCGCCGCCGACGCCGCTGCTGCTGCTGCCGCTGCAGCTGCCACCGGCGTTGTCGCCGCCGCCGCCGCCGCCGCCGCCGACCCTGCTGCTGTTGCTGTTGCTCCTCCACGGAACTGCTCAAACACTACAGCGAGCCCGACCCCCACCCTTCGAGTGCCTCCCTCCCCGCCCCAAGCCTTCGCTCCGAACCCGAGGCGCCACGCAATGCCGAAGAGCGCGCTACTGCTGGGCGGAAGGGCTAGACCCGCGCGTGTCCCCCGCCGCCGCCGTCACGCTCGTTGTGTTTTCACACGTCCCATGCTCGCACCTCCCCGTTCGCTCCGTAAACGTCGGCAGGTTTTTTTGGGTTACATAGTAACCCTATTACAATCGCTTCGCGTGCCAAACGACGCTGAAGAAAATCGTGATTGGTGGATCGGTCATTTTCCTGACGTATCCACCAATCAGGGTGCGAAAAATTGTCGGACTGTATGCCCCCCCACGTCCGCGAACGCACAGCTGAGGTCGTCCCGAGTGAAAACATCACGGACATCGACCTACATGTCCGGACAGACCCCGGATCGTACGGAATGACCAGTCCGACGCCAGGACAAAAGGGTAAGGACGGTACGTTGGGTTGGGTCCAGCCCGTCGATTCCACCGGCGAGCAGAATTTAATGTTGTTTTTGGGGTTACGTAGTAACCCTATGCAATCGGTTCGGTATCCAAGAATCAGTGCTGACGTCAGAAAATCCGCCGCACAAGGACTTCCGCGACGGCAATTCTGTCTGCAGTCGGTGTTTCTGTCCACCGACAGCCCATCGAGTGTTTTCTAGGCATTTTTTCCAGCACTTCTGTCGCGTCCGGAAGACAGGCACTCTCTGAGCGCGATTTTCCTTTCGGAAGCGACTCCCAGTCCGAGAAATAGGCGAATCGAACAGACTTCGCGCAGCAACCAGGGTTTTTTCCAAAACAGATACCGGACATCGCAAGCAAGCACTTGACTTCACCGACGACGACTTCTCGGACAGGAGGGGAAGGTCGAGCAAAACTCGTTTCCAAGGCAGATAACATGTTTGAACCCGGCTTCAGTCTATTACTACGTAACCCCGATGCAAGCCTGCGTGCAGCCAATGCCACTAGTTTCCCCTGTATGTCGCTCCTCTTTGGCCTCGCCCTGTCGTGTTTCACGGAACTGGTCGTCATGGCAAACTCTTTAGACTCGTGAACCCGGCTTCAAACACGGTTAACATACAAATGAAAGAAAAGAAATTCAACCAAAGTTATAGAAGAAGGTAAATAAATTTAATTCTGCCTATAATTACGTATTATTAATTTTGGACATAAGGAAACATCCACAATTCATCCAAATTTGTTGAAGATCATTTTTTGGTGAAGTGCATAATAGACGTGTGAAACTCCCATATTCACAATAAAAGAGCATATTCATCTCATGTAAGTTAATTCATCATCAGACAGAACTATATTCATAAAAAAGACCGAGAAGAAATGCCTTTAGAGGTTTTTCTTCAATATGCTGGTGAATTGTTTTACATAATAGTGTGTCGTCAAGCGCATATGGTCAATTTTTGGTTATGTATTTTTCGCTTTTACATCCACACAAGCTGGAATAAATCCAGCATAGCTTGAAGTAGTTTAGGAAGAGTTCGCCCAAACCATACACAATGTTTAAGAGCACTCATGGGCGAACCAAAAAAAATAGTTTGAACGAATGCGTGTGACAGTTTGGCAGTCCATTTACAGCCAATTCTGGATTCCAAGGACAAGGTAAAGTCTCATGGCAAACCTTCCATGATGTGGTCCAGATTGTGGGCATTCATTTAGCCTCTCAAGAAATACTAATATGAATACTTTTGCTCGGTTACTATGTAACCCTATGCATGCTTTGCGTGCAACACCTGCCTCTTGTTTTTTTTTTTGAAATACCTCAAGAGTAGGTCGTAAAATCCACCCCCTCCTTTACTCCATCAAGGGTGACGTCGGCAGGAAAACATGGTGGGGTTCCAAAACTGACTAGATTAGTTAGGGGTTTGAACTATGATTTTTGTGCTTAACAAATATAGGCCCTGAAGCGATGCAAGAATCATTGATTTTGATTCTAAGGTTCATCGATTTCCCTCTCGATCTTTGATTTTTGGTTGATTCTACGTGTATGTGGGAAACGGTTCAAATCAGCGGGACTGCGACTTGGAATCCATC
The DNA here is from genome assembly GCA_023375785.1 of Penium margaritaceum. Lineage (NCBI taxonomy): Eukaryota > Viridiplantae > Streptophyta > Zygnematophyceae > Desmidiales > Peniaceae > Penium > Penium margaritaceum. The sequence continues at coordinate 110,493 of SZWC01007249.1, read as the reverse complement.
GATTTCGTGCTATTCGATGTACAAGTTTTACGGACATTGACCCTGATTTTTCGGAAGAACGTCGTTTGTCGCCCGGCGCATAGAGCATGACGTCACGGCGCGTGGAAAGTGCTTGTTTTTCCCCTTGGAACGACGTGTCAAGAAAACGCATTTTAACACATCGATGTGTGAGTAGATTTGGTAAAAAAGGGCTTGAAAAACGTTTTATGATCAACGTCTACATGCCAGGCATTCAGACTGATTTTTGCTGTTTCCGCAATTAGGATGTTTCCCACACGTTGGGAAGCATGCCACATAGACCGGCATCGGCTTAACGTCCTAGGAAATCTGCGGGAGTCGTTTGATTCCTCCTTCGCTATCGTCAAGTTTTTTGGCGGATTCGCGAACAGTTGCGAGCTCTCGCGGATGTTTTCGCGTATCCCCTCCCGCCTATCTACCATAAAATCAAAATCAAAATCAATGCATCGGTTCAGGCCCCTAGTCTTAAGTGTAATGGCGTGAACGATTCAGTTTTGTGGAACGGCTACAGATGTCTATAGTTGGACTTTGGTGGGCGCGCGGTGGTCCCCACTTATGTTAAATTTTTTTAAATTCCATGAGAAACTTTGCCTGAATGGGGTCTGAAGGGTCTCCCTATACACGATTCCGTACATGAATAAGTGGTACGAACACTCAATACAACCGGTTTTAGCCCAAAGGTAGAGCACTTCTTCAAAAACGGTAACACTAGTATCAGTGCCGGAGCGCATGGATTCGAATCACATGGCCAACCTGAAGCACAGTACCACCTCCATGTCACACCATGGTGCCTGCGGGTACATATGGGAGAGCAGCATAGTCGAGTCATGGGTCTCACATGCTCAAGAAAGCCTGTCTGCTGGGACTGTATCGTGGCGAACAGAACCGAAGGTTGCTCTGTGGAAGTTGGGCTCGCATCGTGAGGGTGACAGCGCCACTTGCGGAGGACCACGTAGGTGTTAGCCGGACAGTGCCAGCGGCACTGATCACGGCTTGAAGCTTCCTTGAATGTGAAATCTGACTATGGATTTAGAATCTATAAGAAAAACCGTGCGAGATCGACCCAAGAACGGGGTCGATCCATCAAGAATTGAGAAAGTTAGGCTCGACCAAAGGTTGGACCGGCCGAGGTGAAAACGGGTGACAGGAATCCATCCCCAAGGACCAAGTCTCGACCCTCGGAAGACCCAACAGGGCCGAATCGCGCCTTAGAGCCCAAGTAGTCAATGAATCAAGGATAATTGAGGACCAAGGGCGCTTCGGAATGGCGCCCCGAGGTGTTACTACCAGAAAGGGCGCTTCGGGTGGCCGTCACCGCCGCTAATGGTACTGTCAGCGACAGATTGCCGTAGTTCACAGGAACGGCCATATCTCGACCGTTTTCCCACGGAATGATATGATTCTTCGTGCGTTAGAAAGCTCGGAAGATGAGCTATGTGATGCTAAGGCAACAACGCTCATCCAAGGCCAGTACAAAGTCGCACACGGCTCGACGACCTAAGGTCGTCTAGGATGTGTCATCATGTACATATAGTCTTGTATGTTGACACTTGAAGGAAAGTACAGTTTACTCCCACTATACCACACGTGTTCCCGTGCTCCCCTAAGACAATCCTATGCTTCCGCAAACCCGGAAAGGTATGCACCGGCCTCCCCTTGGTCGTTGTTGCTTCCGGTTGGTGCCTTCACCATCCGATTGAGGCTAGCACACTATGCCCCGTTTGCACTTGGTATCAGAGCTTCCCTTAGCTCAAGGGCACAATCATCTACGTGGCAACCTCTCCTGGTCAACGTAGGCTAGCACCCATCTCGTCTCTTTGGCGGATCTGTGCCCAAGTCCAACCACGCACTCCGGTGACGAGGCGGTAATCGGAGGACCCGTTGAGGAAGAAGTTGGACTAGGCGCAAGATGACTTCATCCAGCACGTACTCGTTGGGTGTGGTGTTTGACACGCAAGGCAAAGTAACAGCAGCCGAAGCGTTGCAGAAGTTGCTCGCTAACATACAGGCCAAGATGGACCTGTTGGAGAAGCAAAATACGTACCTCAATCATGAGCTCGCGAAGCGTCCTGTGACAACTCCAGTGGTAATTGCAACCGCTAACAAAACTGTAGTGGGCATCTCGAGCCCGTCCAAACGGGAGCCGTTCGACCCATCGAGGAAGGATGGACCAGCTCCACATGCTTAGATACTCAGACTAGAGTTGTACTTCACCGCCATCAGCGTGGATGCCTCAAGGTACGAAGTGCGTCGCAGCTATGACGTCACCCTGTTGAGAGGGATATCATTCGATTGGTGGGCAAACGTCATGCGGACCAATCCACACGACAGTGGAGCAGCAACGGTCGACGGTATTGCGGCCGCGACTGGAATCTCAACCCCATCGGCTTCAATCTACAGCAATGGTAACCCTACCTTGAAATGGCCGACTTTGTGGTAGGAGTTCACAGATTCGTTCATCAAACGTTTCACCATGGGTGATATGAGGAACAATGCGTACGCCAAGCTATGTCGGCTTTACCAAGCTGGCGGCGTCACCGAGTACACCCGTAGGTTTCGTGAGATCGTTGCCAACTATGGCTTTGACTTCCACAAATTGTGCCTCCACAACAGCAATGGCCTCAAGAACAATGCCCGCACTGTGAAGGTGATGCACGACCTCAATGATGACCTACCGAGGATAATCGCAGCAGCAGAACAGTATGACTCACGAGTGCAACAGGCTCATGCCAACAACCACAACTCTTTTGCAGGTGGTTACGGCAAGCGGGCCGAGATCGAAGACACGCCCATGGAGATCAGAGTGTTGCAACAGTGAAAGTACTACAACTGTGGCAAGCCTGGCCACATTGTGCGTGATTGTCGGAGTCCAAAGAAGGGTGACGGCAAGGTTAAGCGGCAAGGGAAGGAGAAGCAAGCCACGAAAGAAGCAGAGAAACTAACAAAGGTTTCAGGAAACGAAGAGAGCCGGGATAAGATGGCTGTACTCTTGACTCCTCTCAACCCAAACCCCCAGTTGATCGTCCAACCGAACGCCTTGCGGTAATTAAGGGGGTTTCTGAGGTCAAGGTATGGGACGCGGGATATGAGGAGGATCAGTCCACACCTCTCTTGGAGGCACAAGTGAAAGGCGTCAAGGGGAAGGTGGGGAGTTTGCTGGATATTGTTATAAGCCATAGTTTTGTGATCATGGAATGTGTTCGCAAATGGGGCCTTGCGCTCACGAGCAAGAAGCGGACCACTAACCAAGTAGACTGCATGATGGGGGTACCTGGGTCGTCCCCTCTCCATTCGCGTGGGAAAGCTTTGCATAACGATCGTATACCGGGTGTGGCCGATGAAGGATTATGATGTGATCCTCGGTCGTGACTTCCTCCACAAGTACAACCCCGGCGTCAATTGGGAGGTACACACTGTCTCAATCAAGCTCGAAGACAAATAGTATCCCCTGTCTACGTGGTCAGAGGAAGAGGCCGCGGAGGACGAGACTTGCGGGGAGGAAGCGTCGCAGTAGTCGGCGCCTTGCAAGGAGGAATCGACACCTATGATACTGAACTTGGTACAGCTCAAGCGTGCGATTCGGAAAAAGGAGCGGATTTTCCTGGTGTTTGTGTGAGACGTAGAGGATGATTTCGACGAACCAAAGGATGTGGAGGATGTGGATATGAGGATGTGCTTGCTATGGCACATGAAACGACTCGTGAGTACCCGAAAGCACATGGTAAGTTTGTCGCGGTGTCCGGGGGGGCTTCGGAAGATGTGTACGGAGTTCGAGGACGTGTTCTCCGAAACCCTCCTGACGGATCTGCCACCGAAGTTGGATGTGGACCATCGTATCAACCTAAAACCTGGAGCGCACCCGCCTATTTGTTCAACGTACGGCATGAGCGACGCACAGGTACATGAGCTCAAGAAGCAGCTGACCAAGATGATGGAGCACGACTTCATTCGCCCGCCCTCGTCTCCTTACGCTGCACCTATCCTATTTGTGCTAGAAAAGATAGGGGGATGCGCATGTGCGTGGACTACCGAGCGTTGAATGAGTTGACCATCAAGAACCGGTATCCGCTTCCACGAGCTGAGGAGCTCTTCGATTCGCTCCATGCGGATCGACCTCCATTCCAAATACCACCAGATCCGCATTGTAGAGGATGATGTGGAAAAGACAGCCTTCCACATTCGCTATGGTCACTAGAGTTCCTTGTGATGCCTTCGGGTTGACCAATACGCCGACCACATTCATGGCGGCAATGAACAACATCTTCCGGCCGTACTTGGATGACGTCGTGGTGGTGTGCCTCAACGACATCTTGGTGTATAGTAGGACAGTGGAGGGGAATAAAGAGCATGTGAAGAAGGTCCTCGAGATCTTAAGAAAGGAAAGTTTTTACAAAGCTCACTAATTGTGAGTTTGCAGTGGGCAAAGTTGAATTCCCTGGACACATATTTGGCAACGGATAGATTACCATAGACTAGTGAAAGGTGTCGGCCGTACAAGAGTGGCCGAAGTTGCATAGTACGCACAATGTGTAAGTGTTTCTTGGTTTTTGTAAATACTACCATAGGTTTATTCTTGGCTATACGGGAGTGTTGGTGCCACTCTCAAATTTCACTTGCACGGATCGTGAGTGGATTTGGGGAGTTAGCGAACAAGAAGCCTTTGAGAATCTCAAAAGGGCTCTGACATCCGCGCCGACCTTATACTTGGAGGACAGCGGCCTTGAGTTTAAAATGGCGATGGTTGCATCGAACTTGGCCATTGGTGGAATCCTTTTGCAGGACTTTGGCAACGGGTTGCAACCGTCCCATACCACTCGCACAAGTTGTGTGGGGAGGAGCTGAACTATGCCACCCATGACAAGGTGATCCTTCCCGTGGTTGCAGCCTTCATGAAGTGGCAGTGCTACCTTGAGGCGTGGAAATGCTCAGTGTACACCGATCACCATGCGTTGAAGTACTCCAAGACGTAGCCAAACCTGAGCCGGCGGCAAGTACGTTGGGTGGAGTACCTCCAGTAGCACTTCCACTACGAGATCGTGTACCGGCCGGGTCGCATCAACCCATCCGATGCACTCTCACGACGACGGGACCTGATGATGCGGGTCGTGTCTCTCACCATCCACAAGGATGCCTTCCTTGTGAAGCTCTTCACGAGGGGTTACAAGGCGCAAGGGGAATATGACGCTCGGAGATTTTTGTTTGAGACGTCATATTGCCGACGGCTTGGTACACAACAGGTGGTGGTTCCCGTAGTGCCTGCGCTTCGGCAGCTGATTTTGGAGGAATGCCATGACAGTGGCCCGAGCGGTCTCTTCTCTGCCAACAATACATTGAAGACGGTGGCTCGCTTCTTGTTGTGGCCTACCATGTCCTCGGAGGTGGCTGAATTGTACTAGAGTAGTGACACGTGAAAATGCCACAAGGCACGGAGGACAAAGACCTCTGGTCTCCTCCAACCCTTGCCCATCACCGAGCAGCCATGGTAAGACATCTCCATGGCATTAATCACGGACTTGTCCAACACAGCAGCAGGCCACAATGCGGTGTTGGTGGTGGTGGATCGCTTCAGCAAAATGTCGCATGTCATCGTGACACGTGATACGGTGAACGCAGAGGGCACGTCTCTTCTGTTCCTTGAGCACATGGTGCGTCTCCATGACCTACCGCGGTCCATTGTATGCAACCGTGACCCGCGCTTCACGAGCAAGTTCTGGTAAGAACTCATGGAGCGGTACAGTAGCAAGGTGCAGCTGTCAACCAATTTTCACCCCCAAACTGATGGACAGACGAAGCGGACGAACCAGACACTGGAGCAGTTCCTCCTTGATGGAAACTGGGGCAGCCCTCAGGGAGGTGATCAGGCTCACTAAGAGCCGCCTAGGCAGGAACAACTGTTTGTGAGAGGGAGTTGCAGGTTGCACAGACAGAAATTACGAAAGCGAATGTAGGTTTGAAGAGAACGCGAATGCCTAAATCGACTCTTGAGTGAGAAAGTACATCATCACAGCTTTCTAAGAAGCCCTTATATGCCTCATTTGGCTAAGGGAGCACTGAGGTGCACTCTGTCAAAGCTCACCCTCTAGCACACTCCTAGCCTAGCGGGATGAGCGGCAGTCACCTTGTCACACAAGAGAATTATGTCTTGCACGGTTTTCACGGCTAATAATCGTGGACTGGTCCTTCCTTTAAGTCTCTTGGACGTCTTCCAGCCATCTTTTCTCCTTGAAGGCCACTCTCAGCAGTCCTGGCCAATAATCCTGCCGCCTTTTGAGCTCAAAGTGCTAAGGTCGTCACTTGAACCCCACCCATGATCTCCAAACTTTGGAAATCCATATCTCACTCAAACGGAATCCAAATCGAGTTCCGTAAAGTGCGTTAGAACCTGTGAAAAATCCTCTATGCAACTGTTATGCCAGATTATTTTTATCGAGCAATCTATTTTTGTCACTTTCTGGCACTCTCATATCCATCATTCTCCCACTTTGCGAGAATAAAAATCACACAAGTCCGCACTGTCCCCTCAGCTGCTGAAAGCGGTGCGCTACCAGCGGCTTGGTCAGGAAGTCTGCCAACATCATGCTTGAAGGGCAGAACTTGATCTGCACNGTCCTGGCCAATAATCCTGCCGCCTTTTGAGCTCAAAGTGCTCAGGTCGTCACTTGAACCCCACCCATGATCTCCAAACTTTGGAAATCCATATCTCACTCAAACGGACTCCAAATCGAGTTCCGTAAAGTGCGTTAGAACCTGTGAAACATCCTCTATGCAACTGTTATGCCAGATTATTTTTATTGAGCAACCTATTTTTGTCACTTTCTGGCACTCTCATATCCATCATTCTCCCACTTTGCGAGAATAAAAATCACACAAGTCCGCACTGTCCCCTCAGCTGCTGAAAGCGGTGCGCTGCCAGCGGCTTGGTCAGGAAGTCTGCCAACATCATGCTTGAAGGGCAGAACTTGATCTGCACCACCTGCTTCGCCACGAGCTCGCGGATGATGTGGTACCGCAGGTCGATGTGCTTGGTGCGGGCGTTAAACTCGGCGTTCTTGGTCACAGAAATGGCGCTCATGTTGTCACTGTAGATGGTGGTCGCTGTGGTCTGCTTTTGTCCAAGGCTTGCCAGCAGCTCACGCAGCCACACGGCTTCCTTTGCTGCTTCACTCAGGGCGATGTACTCTGCTTCAGTGGAGGAGAGGGCGACGCACTCTTCCTTCTTGCTCCTCCAACTGATTGCACCTCCCCCGAGCACAAACACAAACCCACTGGTTGACCTCCTTGTGTCCAGGTCACCTCCCCAATCTGCGTCACTGTAGCCGATGAGGATGGGACTGTTGTTGCCGTTGAAGGTGAGGCAAAGGCTACTGCTGCTGTCGAGGTAGCGTAGCACGCGCTTGACCGCCTCCCAATGCGGCACGCCCGGATTCGCGCAAAACTTGCTTAACACTCCCACTGCTTGGCTGATATCAAGGCGCGTGCCGACTGCTGCATACATGAGGCTTCCAACTGCTGCTTGGTACGGCACTGCTTCCATGCGGCTGCTCTCTTGCATGCCGCGGGGAGTCTGCGTCATGCTTAGCTTCACTCCCACTTCCAGTGGTGTTGTTGCTTTGCGCGCTCCTGCCATGTTGAAGCGCTTGATGATGATGCTCACGTACGTGCTCTGTGACAACTCCAAAGTCTTCTGCTACCGGTCACGCTTGACCTGAAGGCCAAGGCAATAACTGAGCTCTCCCATGTCTTTCATGTCAAACCTGTGAAGCAGTCCCTTGCTGGTAGCAAGGGACTGCTTCACATCGTCCAAAAGAGACTTGGACTCAGATGCAATGAGCAGATCATCAACATAGAGCAAGATGATGATCTGGTTTTCCTCTTGTGTGCGCCCATAGAAAGCATGGTCTGCTTCACTGCGCACAAAGCCAAGGCCAGCAAGCTGCTCATCCATCTTGTGGTACCATGCTCGTGGTGCTTGCTTCAGGCCGTAGAGGGCCTTCACAAGCTTGCACACCAAATCCGCCTTTCCCTCCACCACATACCCCTCCGGCTGCTCCATGTACACTTCCTCCTCGAGGTCACCATTCAGAAATGCACAAGTCACATCCATTTGGTGCACCTCCCAGTCCATAGCAGCAGCTAGAGCGAGGATCGCTCGGATGGATGGGAACTTTGCGACAGGTGCAAATGTCTCATTGTAGTCCACACCCTCAGTCTGCGCATACCCCTTTGCAACCAGCCGTGCTTTGTACCTGAGCACCTTACCATCCGCACCACGCTTGCGCCTGAAGATCCACCGGCATCCNCTGGCAGCAAGGGACTGCTTCACATCGTCCAAAAGAGACTTGGAGTCAGATGCAATCAGCAGATCATCAACATAGAGCAAGATGATGACCTGGCTTGCCTCTTGCGTGCGCCCATACAGTGCATGGTCAGCTTCACTGCGCACAAAGCCAAGGCCAGCCAGCTGCTCATCCATCTTGTGGTACCATGCACGCGGTGCTTGCTTCAGGTCGTAGAGGGCCTTCACAAGCTTGCACACTAGTTCCTCCTTCCCTTCCACCACATACCCCTCCGGCTGCTCCATGTACACATCCTCCTCGAGGTCACAATTCAGAAATGCACACGTCACATCCATTTGGTGCACCTCCCTGTTCATAGCAGCAGCAAGAGCGAGGATCGCTCGGATGGATGGGAACTTTGCGACAGGTGCAAATGTCTCATTGTAATCCACACCCTCAGTCTGCGCATACCCCTTTGCAACCAGCCGTGCTTTGTACCTGAGCACCTTACCATCCGCACCACGCTTGCGCCTGAAGATCCACCGGCATCCGATCACCCGGCTGCCGCGTGGAGCCTCCTCGAGAGTCCATGTGCCATTCTTCATGAGCGCACCATACTCCTCATCTGCTGCGACACGCCAATCTGCCGCCTTGGCGCTGTGCATGGCTTCAGCGAATGTGGCTGGGTCATCGGTGACTGTGAGGAAGAGAAGCTCGAGGTCAGACGACTCCGTTGGTGGTGGAACGGTGCACAGGTTCACCAGCTCCTCCAACGGCCTCTGTTTGCTTGCGAGGCGCTTGGATCGCCTCAGCGGCTCCCCATTGTCCTTTGCACCTTTGTTGAGACGTGCAGACTGTCGTGGCAACTGCTGTGCGTTGGCGGGAGCTCCGCGTCTTGGAGCATGCTGCGAACACGCTCCATGAGTGTGCGGTTCGCACGTTCAGGCACGCCGTTCAGCTGCGGTGTTCCAGGTGGGGTGACCTCGTGCTTGATCCCGCGACGCTTGAGGAAGGTGTGGAAGTCGTTGGAGAGGTACTCTCCTCCACCATCGGTGCGAAGCACCTTCAACCGCCTGCCACTCTCATTCTGTGCAGCACCAATCCACACCTTGAAAGCATCAAAGCACTCATCCTTTCCAGCCAGGAACGACACCCAAGTCTTCCTCGACTTGTCATCAATGAACATGACAATGTACAACTTGCTGGACAAGGATTGTGATGGCATGGGACCGCACAAATCAGAGTGAACGAGTGAGAGAAGCTCAGTCGCGCCCTTCCCTTCCCCTATGAAGGGAGAGCGGGCTTGCTTCCCTTTGATGCAGCTCTCACAAGCCGATGCACCAAGCTGCTTCACCCCCTTGAGCTCCAGGCCGCGAACCATCTGCTGCATGGAGATGATGGCGCCAAAGTCGAGGTGACCGAGCCGGCGGTGCCACAGGCCGATGTCGTGTTTTCCCTCTCTCGCTGCCAATGCTGAGTCGGCTTCCTTCTCCGATGCCACGTAGAGGCGGTAAAGACCGTCCTCCTTGTCCGCTTTTGCAAGCACACGCCCCGCACTTGCAGAGATGGTGCAGCCACCATTCTCGAAGCAAACCTGCATGCCTTCAGAGATGAGAGATNCTGCTCCCACTCCAGCCGCAAGGTCCGCCTTCTTCTTCCGGCATTCGCGCGCCGAATGGCCCGGCTTCTTGCAGTAGTGGCAGTTCCCCTTCTTCTTTCCTCCTCCGCCGTTGCTCTTGGTTGGTGTAGCACCGCCCCTATGACCAAAGTTGGTGATGAGAGCGACGTCCAGTCTGCTTCCGCCCTCTTCTCCCTTGCGCCGCTCCTCCTCAAAGAGCAGGCTCTCCTCCACATCATCGAGGGAGAGCTTGTCTCCACGCTGGTCCAGGGTAACAATGAGAGGAGTGTAGCTGCTAGGAAGACCAGAAAGGATGGTTAGCATGAGCACACGCTCCTTGACAGGGTCCTCAATCGCAGCAAGCTGGTCAGAGAGAGACTTCACCATGTTGATGTAGTCAATCATGGATCCGGACTCATCCATCTTCACAGTGTGAAAGCGACGACACAGCTGCATATTCATGAGGATTGACTTGGAAGCATAACTGGACTCAAGCTTTTTCCAAACCTCCTTTGGCGTGGGGATGCCATGGACAAGGAGTTGCTGCCGTTCGGCGGGGTGGAGGTAGATGGTGGCGAGGACGCGGTCACGCTTCTCGCGGTAGCTACGGGCCTCGACAGGGGAGAGGGAGCTTTCTGCTAGTTCCTTCTCCTTCTCATCCACCTGGCTCCAAAGACCCTTCTCCATCAGCACCATTTTCATGTTGTTGCTCCAGTTGAAGAAGTTCTTGCCTTCGAACTTGGCGATGTTGACGCCGGCCACCACAGAAGCGGATGTCGACATGGTAGTGCAACGTTCTGTCCACAAACGGCTCTCTCACACAACAGGGTGCAAGGAATGCCTCAAGGATGAGACAAAGCCTTGTTCTAGCTCTGATACCACTGATGGAAACTGGGGCAGCCCTCAGGGAGGTGATCAGGCTCACTAAGAGCCGCCTACGCAGGAACAACTGTTTGTGAGAGGGAGTTGCAGGTTGCACAGACAGAAATTACGGAAGCGAATGTAGGTTTGAAGAGAATGCGAATGTCTGAATAGACTCTTGAGTGAGAAATTACATCATCACAGCTTTCTAACAAGCCCTTATATGCCTCATTTGGCTAAGGGAGCACTGAGATCCACTCTGTCAAAGCTCACCCTCTAGCACACTCCTAGCCTAGCGGGATGAGCGGCAGTCACCTTGTCACACAAGAGAGTTATGTCTCGCACGGCCTGCACGACTAACAATCGTGGACTGGTCCTTCCTTGAAGTCTCTTGGACGTCTTCCAGCCGTCTTTTCTCCTTGAAGGCCGCTCTTAGCAGTCCTGGCCAATAATCCTGCCGCCTTTTGAGCTCAAAGTGATCAGGTCGTCACTTGAACCCCACCCATGATCTCCAAACTTTGGAAATCCATATCTCACTCAAACGGACTCCAAATCGAGTTCCGTAAAGTGCGTTAGAACCTGTGAAACATCCACTATGCAACTGTTATGCCAGATGATTTTTATCGAGCAACCTATTTTTGTCACTTTTTGGCACTCTCATATCCATCACTCCTTACAGTGGGTGATCCGGATGAGATAGCGTGGGACCAGCGACTGCCGGTCGCTGAACTGGCGTATAACTCCACCACGTCTGCCTCCACTGGCAAGGCACCATTTGAGGTGGTGAACGGGACGGTGCCCGCCGCACCCCTCATTTTGCATGTCGCAAGCAACATGCCTACGGTTGACTCTACCGCACGTGACTTCAAGCATATTTGGGCGGCAGCGCGGCATGCATTGGCAAAGGCACAAGAGCAGGAAAAACTCCAAGAGGACCGCCGATGCGCAGACGCAGCGCTCAAGCTTGGTGATCATGTGCTTCTCAACGGCGCATACGTCAAGCTTCGCGGGGTCCGGTCGGACAAGTTGAAACCCCGGTGGCTTGGTCCGTTCAAGGTGCTCGAAATGTGGCACCCGTGGTGGCGCGACTAGCTCTTCTGCCTTCCATGCTAGTTCGTGACGTGTTCCACATCTCCAAGCTTAAGCTCTCCAGCATTTCCTTGGCCGTAGTTCTGAGCCTCCCCCTCCTGTGGTCATCGAGGTCGAGCAAGAGTTTGAGGTGGAGGCCATCCTTAACCACCGTCGTTGTGGCCATGGATGGGAGTACCTGGTCAAGTGGAAGGGCTACGTTGTGGCCCACAACTCTTGCTTGGCCCGTTCAGCAAACTCTTGTTTCAATTTGCTGGCTGCTTCCTCTACAGATGCATTCCTGAAGGTCACCGGAAAAGGTGATCTTTCAGATCAGGTTCATCATGTGTCACAATGTAAGAGATTCTATTCTTATTGACAACTTTGCAAAAACATGGGGTTACCATAAAACCATGTGGATTCTCTGCGTGCAGTCATGGCCTCATTTTTTGTGTTTACCTCATGACTAGGAAGTAAAATCCACCCCTCTTTACTCGAACCGCAACCTCGGTGGGCCAGGATTCACAAGAGGGATAATGCCACCATCAGAGGGATCAATATACAACTAAACCGTCGGTGTACAGTTTAGTTTTAAAGATCTGCACCCGTGTCCCAGGAATAATGCCAACCAAAGCATGTCTGTCTCTTGCGCGACGGAAGTGGTGAAGCCAGGGAGGAAGAAGCATATTGGTTCAAGAAGCTTAGTGATGACTAAGGGTATGTACCATGATTGGTGCCGTGTTCCCAAACCACTTTTTTTTTTGGTACCTTGTTTTCACTATCCTGTACATCCCGATCCCAAAGTTGTACTCGTCAATTGTCTTACGGGAACCGACAACATTGTAATGGAGCGGTTACCACGCATAGTTTACCCCTTGATCCAGCTGGTGCTCATCAGCCCACTACAGTTTGAGAAGCATTTGTGACATCGGTGGGTTGAGACATGAATTTCCATGTCAGGAGAGGAAGTGAAAAAATGGGCTGACCAAACGACGTGGTTACTTGCAGGGAAATTGCTTTCGTACATCTTGTCTTACGTGCAACAACAACGCGGAGGCTCAAAATCAGGCCCGTAAATATTCAACGGTAAAGATGTGTTGTATGAAAAATCTGACCTCTCCGATCAGATATCACTTTCTTCATAATGTATGTGAAAGCTTCACATCTTGCATCGATGTAAGGATTGTAAGGACTGTCTTGTATGGACTTCTTACAAGCATTTTTTGAGAAAAAAATATTTGGAAGGTTGCAGCGCGATGGCCTCCACGACAAGATTTGAGCAGAGCATACACTTTTCGTGGGAGGTACCGTGACCGAACCTATTTTCCGTCAGAATTTGTCACATGAGCCATTGAAGCGGTCAGTAGAGCAACTGACAGTGGTCGGTAGTGGTTTAGCGCTCAATACAGAATAAAAGAAGAAACACGGCATGGGACAATAGTTGTTACATAGGAGATTTGGGGCGGGAACGGTCGAGTCGCGTCATAGAAAGAGGTTCGGCCGGACCTGAAGTGGTCTGGTGTCCAGATTTCAAAGCCTCGGTAGACACGCGAACACTTATCCCCTGTTCTAGAGCATACGATGGTTGCAAGATCCTTGTCGAGAGGGGTCCTTACGACATGTCGTCAAATTATTGGATTCAAATGGGCATCTCATCCCTGCGACTGGTAGTTGTCATTGGGTTTCAAACCAGTATTCTTGAGAACCTATTTCAGCCCATCGAACGTCACAGGTGTGCAAAGAGTGAGGCATTTTAATTTTGGCTATCAAAAAGAGATTTTTCAGGACGCTGAATTCCAGTATCGAGCCAAGTGTGCTTTGTAGCACCTTGAAATGGGGCCCTGGCGCAACCTTTGCACCCTATCAGTTCCCCCATACTAGAGATTTCCTATGACAATATCCGTGGAGTCAGAAATGTTTTAAAGGGAGGCATGAAAATCAGTAAAGAGGGTGTGAGAATGGGCATGAATAAATTTGTAGGGCTGCTAGGGCACACGCACTACCACACAGAATCTACCGCCCATTACTTTGTTTTTCACCTCTTACGACTCTGTCCCAAGGTTAGTACACGGCCTAAAGGGACGACTTAATCAAGAGTTCTAGATTTCATCTCATGTCACCCCATGAAGACTTTTCAATAATTTCCCACAAACTCCAGGATTGTAACAAACGGGATGAAGAGCTTGGCCTCAACCCATCCCGTCCACTTGCCCATAGCTTAGGGACCCGTTTAAGCCATGTGGAGAGGTCAGCACGGGCTACACTCCTCCCACCTAGGAGTGGACCCACCTCGGCATCCATAAAGAGACTTGAACTATGGCGCTCTGGTACCACTGTAACAAAACAGAGAAGAAGCTTGGCCCACTGGGCCAGAACTACGGTGATTGAGGGTCTCCGACCCTCATCCCATCCCGTCCAATGACCCACAGGCCAGGGACCCATTCAAGCCATGTGGTGAGCTGGCACGTACTACATTGATTGTGGTTAAGTGTTAGCCACTCATGCAAGTGAGGAATGAGGAAGTCAATGTTGGTCCTAGACAACACACTCTTTAATTCACACTGAGCATAATCACATACCACGTTGACAGTATCACCGACGTCAGGTGACGTCGGTGATACTGCCTGAGCGCAGGCTGACCTTGGCTTCTAGCTCAGCCCACTGCGACATCCGCACATTGTCGAACACAGATTCTCACTCCACTATGGTATCAGATTCCTACACCAACAACTTCCCCCACATTCTCTTTGCCATGAGCAACGAGGAGGCGGGGGTGATGACCGTACACCACGTAGAAGGGGTTGTACCTCGTGACCCTTCATTCACTCGTGCTGTACCCCAACACCACGAGGTGGAGAGTGGTGTGCCTGTCCCAGGGGCTACGGGTGGTACACTTGGTGAGCTCTAGCTTCACCAGTGTACCACCAGATTTTTGGCTTGGAGGCGACATGGTGGGGGGGTGAGGTGCGCCACTCCCAGCCGTTTTAGCAACGTGACGAAGTAGCCTTGGAGTTGCTGGTGGTTATCTGTGAGAAGGACTGTGCAACTTCCGTGGCGCTCGACAAATTTCTTGAGGAAGAACACCGCCGCCTCTTTGCTGCAACACCTGCTCAAGGCACCGGCTTCACCATACTTTGGGAAGCAGTCTGTGGCAGTTGCAATATAGCTGCAACCGTCGTTTGACACGGGGAGAGGAGCGTCAAAATCCATGACCACCCTTTTGAATGGGCCTTCAACAACAAGCGACTATAATGGCACTTGTGCTTCCCATCTCAATCCCCAGGACGTGCACTCACAGCATGCTTGTACCGTGGTCTTTACATCCCGCTGCATCTCCTTCAACAAGTAGTGTGATGCCAGAAGGCAGTAGGTACGCGTCCAGTCAAAGTCACCCAACATGACGTGCTTGTTGTGGATGAGCCGGTGTTGCTCTCCTGTGGAGGGGACGCGGTGCGGCCCGTAACACAAGGTTGTACGGTAGAAGATTACCCTTTGGAAATCCGCAAGGAAAATGCGAGCCCAATTGCAAATGCGGGCCTTCTCCGTGGCTGTGGCATCATCTGGGTAGGTCCCAGTGTGGAGGTAGAGGAGGGTGGACATGTCGGCAAGGGTGTCGCCTCTTCCTCCTTTTGGCATGGAAGCTTCTGCCTCCCGTTGCCCCTCTGCTGCCTCGGTGGCCCACCGCATGGCATCTCCCATCATGGGGGTCGTCCATCCTGGTCATGCCCCCTCCGTTAGGTCCAGATCCCCGGGGATTGTCATCTGGCACTATAGTTGCATGAAGGATGTTGCACAGCTTTCAATGCACACTACAGAACTCAATCTAGAGTCTGTTTAAGTGAGATATGGATTTCCAAGATTGGAGATCATGGGTCGGGTTCACGTGATGACCTAAACATGTTCAGCGCACAAAGCGGCCATGATCATTAACCAGGACGGCATAGAGCGGCCTTCAAGGATGAAAGGCAGTTGAAAGGCCTTCAAGAGACTCTAATAAATGATTTTTTCAAGATTATTGGTTGCACAGGTCGTGGGAGACATGATTCTCATGCATGAAAATGTGTGTGTCACTCATCCTACTAGGCTAGGAGTGTGCTAGAGGGTTGACTTTGACAGAGTGTAACTCAGTGCTCCCTTGGCCAGATGAGGCATAGGGCTTGTTAGAAAGCTATGATAACTTTGATTCTCACTCAAGAGTCCCTTTAGATATTCACTTTCTCTGCAAAACTACAATTAATTCCGTAATCTTCGTCTATTCTCTCTTACAAATTGTTGGTCCTGCCTAGGCGGCTCTTGGTGAGCCTGATCACGTCCCTGAGGACTTCACCAGGTTTCATCAGCGATATCAGAGCTAGCACAAGGCTTTGCCTCATTCTTGAGGCAGTCCTTGCACCCTACTGTGCGAGAGAGTCATTTGTGGGCTGATTGTTGCACTACTATGGCAAGATCCGCTTCTGTGGTGGCCAGCGTCAACATTGCCAAGTTTGAAGGCAATAAATTCTTCAAGTGGAGCAACCACATGAAGATGGTGCTGATGGAGAAGAGACTCTGGAGCCAGGTGAATGAGGAGGAACCTCCTCAGTCCTCTCTCTCACTTGGTGAGACCCATACCACCGAGAGAATCGTGACCACACTCTCGCCATCATTTATGTTTGCCTCACCAAACGGCTGCAAATCCTTGTCCGTGGCATCCAAGTCAATCCTCATGAACATGCAGCTGCATCATCCCTTCTACAATGTGAATATGGATGATTCTGGATCCATGATTGATTCCATCAACATGGTGACGTCTCTCTCTGACCAGATTGCTACAGTTGAGGACCCTCTTAAGAAGCGTGTACTCATGCTAACCATCCTCATTTGCCTCCCTAGCAGCTATACTTCTCCCATTTTCGCCCTAGACCAGCGTGGTGACAAGCTCCTCCTCAAGATGTGGAGATAGCCTGCTGTTTAAGGAGGAGCTTTGCAAGGGAGATGAGGAAGGAAATGGACTAGACTGGGGAGGTGCATCGTTAACTCTGGTCATGGGGGTAGTGCTGTACCAACTAGGGGCAATGGTGGAAGAGGGAAGAAGAAGGGGAATCGCCACTATTTCAAGAAACCGGGGCATTGGACGAGCAAATGCAGGAAGAAGAAGGTGGATCTTGCGACTGGAGTAGGAGCGGGAAAGAAGTCTGACGCTCTCACGAACGCAGAAGATTGAGAGAGTGGATTCATGATCACCACCTAGGTCCTACACGCCTCAAACAACACCGCGCTGTACTGAAGCGTCGACTCGGGATTCACGTGGAACATGACGTGTCGCTGGGAGTGGTTTGTTGACGACACCACCATTGAAGCTTGTCTGGTGTACATGGAGGACAATCACATGCAAGTGGCGGTTAGGGAGGGTAAGATTGTGTTTTGTGCTTCTGTTTAGGGCAATCACGTGGAACATCGTGTGAAGGGGACACTCCATGTTCCGGGGCTGTCTGCTAATTTCCCCTGTATTCATGTTTCCATCTCCGAAGGCATAAAGGTTCACTTTGAGAATGGTGACTGCACCATCTCTGCTAGTGTAAGCTGTGTGCTTGTAAAAGTAGATAATGGGGACGGTCTTTACCGTCTCTATGTGGTGTCGGAGAAGGAAGCCGACTCAGCGTTGGCGGTGAAGGAGGGAAAACACGACATTGGCCCTTTTGGCCGATGTTGTGTTTCCCCACCCGGCATCTCAAGAGTTGGCCTACACACCAAGGGATTGAGGGTGGGAGATTTGACCTAAGGGTTTAGTGTGTGACCATCACGCTGGACGCCCCTCGGTTCAGACGTGTCCTTAATCACAAAATCTGAGGAAGATCTGCAGCAGCCTAGATTGATCGTGCTGACTACAATGATTGGATGCAGGAATCCAATGACTGGCAACCCCAAAGGTACAGTTCTTCTCATGGAGGAGGGACACAGTCAAAAGAGATCTCCATCCTAATGGAAATCGATGCCATCAACTAGCAAGGCCAACAGTTGTATTGGACTTGTACAAACTGAACTCATGTCTCATGGAACTATCACAAGCATCAATTGCGGGCCTGGAAAGGGGAACCGTCACAAAAGAAATCGAAGGAGTCAAGAAACGACAGAGGACAGGAGTAGATGGGGAAGCTCATGTCAGGTGGAAAAGATTTGCACCAATAAATCTCCAATCTGAAGAGCTCACAACGCTCCACATGAGGATTTCTAGAATTTTCCTCATTGAAGTTGAGGGTTTCTAAGGTTTGATGAGAGATACATGGATAAATAACTGATGATACTTCTATGGATGGAACAAGTTGGAAGATGTCCAATTTTGATGGCCGGGTTTGGATAGAAATCATCTCTTGGTTCGTTTTACCTCGCTACAAGGCCTTAAAAAAACCATATGAGATAGCTGTGTGGGGTGAGGTTAAAATCATTGCCTTCTCATTATTTTGAATGAACTTTTAGTTCCCTGGAGGAGGTTGTGATCCTTTTAGCTTCCAGCTGAAGGGTGGTTGGTTGAGATCCTTCGTCACTTGTTCCTCTTCTTAGGTGACATCTCCAACGTATGGTGACCTCTCAGTTGCCAGTGACAATTCAACCTCCAAGTGCCTCTTTAACTTCAACGACAACCTACAACTTCCAGGTGAACCTTCTGTTGCCATCAGTTACCATCAACCTCTTAAGTACCCACATGGTTACCCTCAATTGATGGTCCACTTGAGGAGGCAGACTAGGGTTGTCTCATTACTACTTCAAGGAATGAGGTCATTCAGTCCAGCATACCTTCAGATTCCTTTGGTTCCTTGTGTTATAGCAGCTACCTTCATTGCCTGCCTCTGTCGGTATTACTGTATGATAGTGTAAGCCACTGCCTTAAGAAGCACCTTCTACACAGGCCTGTGCCCTCCTCTTGTGCACGCTAGTGACTCTACAAGAAGTCCACTAGAATTCTAGTTCTCAAACCTAGTCTCAAGGTATTCAGGGCGAGTGCCCTGTGGCTCCACAAGACCACACTTGTGGATACATCACTAAAAGTGATTCATGTCCTGTTCAGTCAAACCTCCTATAACGTACATGTTTCTATGTACATCTTACAGTCCACATAAGATATTGAGACGTCAGGATTTATGGAATATGGATGGTTGAATTTGGACTGAAAATTGGAGAGGCGAGAAGTTTTCTGTGGAGTGAAATGTTTACATGAGTATGTACATGATAGGGGGTTTGAGTGAACAAGCTCTGAACCAGCTGCAGGGTTGTATCCACATGTGTGATCTTGTCGAGCCATAGGAAACCTGCCCTAGATGTCTTGAGACTAATTCTAAGAACTGCAATTGATGTGGATTGCTTCCAAAGTCCCTAGTATGTACTAGAGGAGGTGCAGGTCTTTGTAGGAGGTGTTTCCAAACGCACTGAGTTTTAGTGTCAGAGGCTAAGATGTGCAAAGGCAGACATTGGAGGTAGCTACTAGAACACAACTAAAAAGTGGAACTGAAGGAATTTGAAGGCATTCTAGACTGAATGAACTCAGCCGCTTAACTAACAATAAGAAAACCGTAATGTACCACCTCAAATGGACCATCACTTGAGGTTGTTAGGTGGTTGAATAACCACTTGGGTAGTTAAGGAACTGATGGTAGCTGGTAAAAGTAGAAGGGTCACCTGGAAGTTGTAGGTTTACCTTGATTTTCAAAGAGGTACATGGAAGTTAAAGAGTCACTAGAAACTAAACGGTTACCAGGTAGTTGAAGATGTCACATGATAAGAGGACAAGTGAAGGAGGATTTTGGCCAAAACCTTTCAGATGAAAGTTGAAAGGGTCACAACCTGCTCCAAGTCAAAGGTCACCCCACATTATAAAGTGGGAAGGATTTGAGCCCCGCCTTACAAAGCATTCTTATACGAATTTGTATAGGCCTTGTAGAATAGAAACGAACCAAGAGAGTATTTTTACCCAAAACCCGGCCATCAAAACTGGACATGTATCAACGCCCCCCTCAGTTGATGATGGCCGGTGTCGATGGTTATTGTAGCAGAGATGAAGCCTACTTTCTTTTGTCCCCTGACTTGTTTTTGATAGGAGTGAGGAGTTGGTTGGGACAATGAAGGTCGAGTGGTCGTACTGCAACTGAAGGTATTGTACTGTTGTGTCTTAAAAGTTTGATGTTATTTGAAAGATGATGAGGAAAATCTTTGTTGGAGCTATATCTGTGCGTGCTCATTGGCACTTTCCTTTGGTGGTGCAGAAAAGGGTCTTTCTCTCTGATATGGATGCGTGAGTATGATTTCCAAAAGGAGGTCCTCGGGCGCCTTTTGTTTTTCACTGCTGCAACTCCCCCTTTTCGCATGTGCGAATATTGCCAAATCCGCATATATCATTGACTCAACAGTATTTGACATCAAATTTGTGGAGTTCACACTCGCTTTCAATGGCACTGGTGTCGCTCAATGTCGGCTCACCCGAGCCGCTGGATCGTGCTCACTGATGTTGGAGGTTGCGAGCAGCCATTGATGATGGTCCATGGTTTTCACTCCATCCATGGGACGAGCGCAGGCCACTGGATTGCTGCCGCCGGCCAAAACCTGCGTGCTCAATGGTCGCTTCACCATTAAACCACTTTCCTTTCCATGTTTCGTTTGCTCATCTCACAACATTGTGGCTTGCCATTTTCTTGTCACTCCACGGTCGAGGAAGTTTTCCTCAACCACAGACAGCATGAGTGAGGTCGTACACTGTGCCCCCTCAGTCCGTGTGGGCCTCCTCCATGTCCGCTTCGACTTGGAGGACAAAAAGGACTTTACTGTCCTCCGAATTTTACGGAAACGGCTTGCTGACGGTGGGCATCTCAAGAAATCCACACAGATGTTGGGGAAAATCATAGATGAAGACTGGAAAGCAGTTGACAAGATACAGGATGGAAAGTTGTGATTGTAGTTTCCTGTAAGAGCTCCAACCACCAGTGCTGAGAGCTTTGCGACCCCCTAGAGGCTTCTGACGTGGTTAAGAGCAGTGGGATTACTCTTTTTACCTGTTTGATGAGATAGAAACTCTGGTGGCTTGACATCCACAAGTTTTGGAATCTTTTCTCCCTTAAAAACCTTCCAACTCCAGAGTTAGTGGTGACGAGTAACACCGACCTTTACCATTAAAGGGAACCATTGTCACAAGATTGGAGCTCCAACAAGATGTTACTGAAGAAAATTGAACGCCTTGAACATGTGAAGGTGAAGTATGGAGTGCATCCTCATGTGATTCTGTGGTCGAAGTGTTGCGAAAGAATGTCGTAGAAAGTGGTGCCGAGATTTTTCCTTGTTCTTGATGATTGAATACTTTACAGATGGTAGCATTGAAGCGTCGGTCAATGAGTGGGATTCATCTCTGTCAGTGATTTTCCTTGCCATATCAATGGGCAATCTGGACAGCCATTTTTTAAAGCTTTAAATTATTGATTTTCCAGTTTTGTCAGCTGGTCTTGTGGATGATGGAGCAGTTATAACTGTTTTGGTTGAAGTTGCAGGCTCGGTTGTTACTCCAGCTTCTTCATCTGAAATTGTGGCAAACGGACGAGCTGTGTCTGTTATACTTGTAGCTGCTATGGTCAATGTTACAAACTTTGATGAGTTTTCAGCTATGTCAGCTGCTGCTGTGGACAATGGATCAGTTGTAGCTGATCTGGTGAATGTTGCATACTTGGATGCAACATCAGCTGCAGTTGTGGATGATGGAGCAGTTATAAATGCTGTAGTCAATGCTAGAAACTTGGATAACTGGGATGAAAGATGTAACAGTGAACTAATTGGGATGATAGAGACAACAAGCGTTCATCTCTTTAAGAAATGCTTTTACCTCAGATCCTGCCTTACGATTGTCAGATTAATAGTGGACTACAACATGGCCATCGGGGCGTTGGATCAGGCAATTGATGCCAATCTCCTCCAAACCAACAGGGGGATGAGGAAAACCGGTTGCGTCCATGTTCTTAAAACCAAGCCGGTTGAAGCTGAACTACATGATACATAAGAAGGAAATGTTGGTGGTTATGCATGCCTTCAAAACATGGTGGTGCTACTTTGAATGCCAACGATGTATCTTCAGCACGGACCACCGCACCCCCATATCTGTGAAAAATCACTCAGATCAAAGCGGTTGAAAAACTTAATGGATGGATTTCCTTGATTTCAACTTCGACTACGGATGCAACGTCGAATACCGGCCTGGAACAATAGATCCAGAGGAGTCTCTTAGCCAGCGACCAGATCTGATGGTCGGGATCTGCACACTGCAGATTAAGCATGATCCGTACATTGAGCAAGTATCTGTACAGGGATACAAGGATTTCAACAGGTAAGATACAGCTAAATTCTGGGTTGACGCGCATCAACAAGGGCAACTTACTTGCCATGTTTTCATACCATTGGGCAAAAGAGTTTTTGTGTGTTTTATTGGAGGAGGCCAGGAGACTAGTCCTGGTGGACACTTTGGCAAAGACAGGAACTTACGAGAATGCAAACTAACATTGGTGGGACAAGATGAAAAATGACCTTTCAAACTAGTACAAGTCGTGAAAATCTTATCAAAGGTAAAATTCAAGACAAACCAAACCCCTGGGTTTGTTTCAATCACCGCTTGTGTCGAAGGAGCCATGGTCAGATAATTCCATGGACTTTGTGATGGGACTTCCTGCAACACTGGAGGGGTTTGATGAATTTCTGTGGTGGTTGACAACTTTTCCAGATTATTGTAGTTCATCCCAGCAACGACTTCAGTCACCGTCAAGGGAAGAGTGTGACTGTTCTTCAAAATCATTTGACTGCATGGAGTCCCCTCGTCCATAACCAGTGACCAAGATGTGAGGTTTCACCGATACAGTATGCAAGAGCTGATGAATGGCTTCAGCAGTCGAATCCAGCTATCGACGACCTTCCATCCTCAGACGGAAAGGCTGACTGAGTGAACCAACCAGATTTTTGAGCATCTGTCCCAAACTCTGTGTGAGATTTTATGGCACTGACTGGGTGGTCAGGCTACAGGCCACCCAGCTTGCAAACAACTCCGCGACCTCCATAGCCACGAGAAAAGTTCCAGTTAAAACATTTTATGAACAATTCCTCGCAAATCTGGCAGTTTTGTACCTGCCGTGGAAAATGAGCAGTAAGATCTTTGCAATGAATTTGTAAGCTGGGCGCGGTGTGCTAGCCTCAAGCATATTGTGTAGTCAACACTGGTGGCAATGGTGACTGAAGGGAGGCCGGTGAATACATTCCAGCATATGTAGAAGCATAGGATTATCTTGGGGGAGCAGGATAAAACGCATGGCAGCAAAGTGAATTATATGCATGGAAGCAAATTGAACTTTTCTTTAAAATGTCAAGATAGAAGACAACAAACACATGGTCAAAACAACTGCACAACCCGTGTCGGCCAAGCTGTGTGCGGTTTCATGCAGGCTTCGGATTTGTGTTACTGCCTCAACACACGTAGCTCATCTACCCAGCTTGGAAATGCACCAAAAATTGCATTGATCTGTGAAGGAACGACCGGAAGTGGTTCAAATTTCAGTGAACCACAGTAATCTGCCACTGGAAACACCACTAGCGACAGTGACGGCCACCCGAAGTGTCCTGGCTTGCAATAGCAAGATGGTACACCATTATGGATATCCCTTAGTCCTCAATGATCCTTAATTAATTGAACAACCATCCCTAAGGACCACTTTTTCCTTGTTGAATCTTCCGGTGGATGAGCCTTGGTCCTTGGGGATCGATTCCAAACACTTTTTTCCTCTTGGCGGGTCCAAATATTGGCTGGGTGTAACTACCTCAATTCTTAATGGACTGGCCCCGTTCATGGGTCGATCTCGCATGGCTTTTCCTGTAGGTTCCAAGATCAATACACATTAATTCACACACCTGGTCGTGTACACACACTTGCATGCATATCTGCATGCACTCACACACGCATGCCAGAAAAAACACAGGAAAGTTCTCACATAAACGTACACACCCCTATGCACAGATACACATACACATACACACATACAAATACACATACACATATACGTACAGACACACAAACATACACACACACACACATACACACACACACACACACACACACACACACACACTCACACACACACATATACACACACACAGATACATACACACACATACACA
>SZWC01007249.1:43898-71663 GCA_023375785.1 Penium margaritaceum | reverse complement strand
GAGTACATGCTGCCAGTCTGACTCGAGTACATGCTGGTGCACTGGCGCCTCTGCCAAATGCCTTGCCGCCAAGATGCCAGACGGCCAGACCCCCTTGACGGCCACGTCGGCTGGCGTTTACACTTGCCGCGTTGTGAAAAGTAGGAAACTGCGCTCCTTCCAATTCCAGGGGAGATGCCATCGCCAAGATGGCAATGCAGCCACACACACACCTCATCAGCGACTTTACAGAAGTTCAACTTTTGATTCCTCGGAACCAGAGGGGGGATTTCGAGGTAGGCGGAGGGGAGATCACTCATGGAGCGTGCGGAAAGCATCTTACCGTCGGGATCGTCGTCTGGCAAGGATGTCCTCGCAAACGCATCGATGATGGATCCAAGCCTCTTGAAAAAGCCGGAGGAGCCTTCCCGAGAAGCCATCGTGCTGCTGCCAGACGTAGGCAAGGCACTCAACGCACAGGTTTTTCCAGCACAACGCGCACGCAGCCGTCGCAATGGCGAGCGGCTACAGGCTCATAGGAACCTCGCAATGTTGAGTCTCAACTTGAGTCTCAGATTGGGCTGCGGAGAACTTGGAGAGGGACGAGGATTGGGGTTGCGTCCACACGCACCCCAAGACTCTTCAACATGGACAGGGTCGTACAGCAGAGGTCGTGCCGCACGACTCGTGTGAAAACTCTGGGAGCCGACGTGCACTGCGAACACGAGGTCGTAGTCGCATCGTACGACACCAAAGCCTTCAACAAACGCAAGGTCAAGTTGCACGGCTTCAATTCTTGTAGTCAGCGCTCCGGCCGCACCGCTCACTGCCTCGGCCAAGCCGCCCACAGCCTTAGCGTGACGCGCCCAAAAACGGAGCGCATCGGAGCCGTACCGCCTTAGACGTCCCGCTGACCCTCTCGCCATCGACGCAAAGCAAGCAGCAAGCACCGTAGCGCACTCTGTTCGATGGCCAGTCCTGTGTTGCTTGGGCTGCTGCAATGAGAGGCACATGCGCTGCCTGCCGCTGGTAGCGCATGTACCTCGGCTTGGCTATGAGCCGAATGCGGCAATGCTATTGTGTCGACCGACCGAATGGAGGAACACTCAGGGCCTGAACCGATGCATTGATTTTGATTTTGATTTCATGGTAGATAGGCGGGAGGGGGAATGCTAAAACATCCGCGAGAGCTCGCAACTGTTTCCGAATCCGCAAAAAAGTTGACGAAAGCGAAGGAGGAATCAAACAAATCCCACAGATTTCCTAGGACGTTATACTAATGCCGGTCTACGTGGAATGCTTCCCAACGTATGGGAAACGTCCTAATTGCGGCAACGGTGAAAATCAGTCCGAATGCCCGTTTATCCTAAAACGTTGTTCGAGCCATTTTTAACCAAATCCTCTCCTAGATTGACGTGTTGAGATTCGTATTGTTGACAAGTCGTTCCAAGGGAAAAAACAAGCACTTTACATGCGCGGTGACGTCATGCGCTATGCGCCGGGCGGCGTTCTTCCGAAAAATCAGGGTCCATGACCATCAAACTCGGACATTGAACAGCACGAAATCGACGGATTCCAAGTCGCAATCCCGCGGACTCGAACTGTTTCCCACGTACACGTAAAATCAACCAAAAATCAAAGATGGAGAGGGAAATCGATGAACCTTAAAACCGAAATCAATGATTCTTGCATCGGTTAATGGCCTCCGGAACCGAGAGGCTGACAAGTCTGCAAGAGAAACGTCTTGGCATGCAGAACGGCAAACAGAAAGATAACGCGCCCCCTTGCTCCTCCGAAACGCAATGACATCTACCAGCCAAGTTTTTTAGTTATCCATCAAGCCGTTGAACGACAGTGTTCTCATTGTTTACCCAATTTTTTGCTGAAAAGATTCAAAAACTTTCCAAAAGACACCTTCGTAACATCTAAGGGTAACTTTAAACAAGTTCCAGACTCCTACCAGGCCATGAGGTAGCGAGGTCAGGGAGATTCCCTTTCAACTAAGGAAGATTTTCTTCTCAAGGATAAATCGCACGTGCCTACAAAATTTGATGAAATCAAAAGTGACCAAATATCTGGCAAAACACGGCTTGTTGATGTTAGATGAATTCTTTCCCCAGTCGGCTATGCCAACGTGAAAAGGCGCCCAATGGCAGATCACTTCATCCCTCCAATACTCTGTGTGAGGATGAACAGACATAGTGATCAAATCAAAGGATTTTCATGTCATTTTTTGCTTAAGAAGGTTTCAGATGAGCAATCATTCTTTGGTCGTTCCCTATGATTTTTCTCAACTATGTCATTGAGCACAAAACTACTACGGAGCACTTGAAATGGCTCAACATACCGTTCTAGTGGCTTGGTTGACAGATTCTGACACATTAGATGAGGAGGGAAATGAGAGATATTCGATAGCTGGAAATAAATTTGAAAAAAACAAGCTCTGGTGTCGGACCCTTATCTGGCAACACCTCAAATGCATCAAGGAAGATGCCATAAAATACGACAACAGGAAGCAAGATGTACAACACGTCAAGTGAGCTACAACAAAGATACGCCTCTAGCACACCCACAGCTGCTGTGGTGGCACAAAATGCGTTCTTGTTTACACTATTACATTCGTTGCATAAATCAGGCGATGCATACGTCTTTGGTAGCACCTTGGCATCTTTGTACATTTCAGGGAAACAAAGGAACCTCACCTATAAATGCACATAAAAATAAAAGCATGTTACACGCAAATCCTAACACACATGGTTTAACGGACAAGTGAAAAAAAATATAAGTTAGGACTAAACTACGCATATGAAGGGAGAGGTTGCAAGTTACCCTCTTGAATAGTTTTCTCAAAAATTGAATACGCAAGTTGTCAGTGACATGATCTATTTTTATAAATGTTAACTGTTTTTAAAAAATGAATTCAAAAGTTAACAAACTTTTAGATCATTGTATTAGGGAACCCATACCACCCCTTAAACGAAGGAAAGCAACTATTGTTATTCCTCATATAATGCATTATCCTTTGATCAATCTTTTGAACCTTTAAATGAAAGATGTATTTACATATTGATAATTCCAGCCCCCAAGTGCATCTGAGATTATGTAATGTCAAAGATAGCACTTCAAATAAAACATGTGGTAAGAAAAAACACTTATGTAAATGTTTCTTTAGCCTTTCTAGGTGAATAATAAAAATCAATGAACAAGCTATAGGCGGGTGTAACACCGTGCCTTATGAATATTGCTAGGAGTTAATGCAAGCCACAATCAAGTGTTTCCTTTGTGCAAGCTAGAATTTCTACTTAATTCATAGGTTTGATTTGATCTTTTTTTAAAAGATAGGTGTTTTTACTGTTATAGGCAAAGTAGGATGGGTGTTCGATACCTCTTATAAAACTGCTTATGAACATGATGAATGGGACAAGGATGGTAGAAATTCACAATATTCAAAACGTTTTCCAAGGAGAATCAACTTATCATGAAGAAAATCCTAAGTTCGATATTCATGATGGCCTAAGATTGTTGACGAAAGGGGTAAATGAAAAATCTATGAGAAGTGAAATGAATAGCTAGGATACGTGAATTCAAATCCCTTAAGCATTTTGTTCTTCAAAAACTCTAGAACAATCCTTACTACATGATTGCAATTGAGATTACATCATGTCATAAAACGAATTGTCCCATGTATAAGAATAAGGTGAAATAGGTTGGATACCTGCACCATGTGCACTATTAAGCTGTCATACTCGGAAGTCCACACTTTGAAATGGAATATACATGTCTTGAAAAAACAGAAACAATGTATCCGACCCTCGATGGGCATGCTCGATGAGAACATGTTGCACTCATTTAGCATGACAACAAGGGTCATGTGACCAACACTTGATCGCCAGTATCACTCCCTTGTGAGATCGCAATACAACAATGACCCTTTGTATTTTTTCAAAGCGTTAACTGCCTATTTGGATTTAGGTTTTTTTTTCATGCATGCAGAGCCCCTGCAAAACAGAGAACCCTACATAATAATAGGGGTTTTGCATGCCAGAAAAAAAGAGTCATTACTTAATTGCTATTGAGCAGAAAACCCTCTTCAAATTTATTAGTCTTTTTTTCACGGTACACAAACCAACCATGGTTTACAGAACAAATAAATTCAAAACCAACACCTCATTACATTCGGGAATGTGACTTTTTAATGAGAACATCTGCTGAACCCTGCAATAGACGAGCCCTGTATATTCCCCTTCATTGTATGAGGTTTTGGGACCTCCCACGCAAACACTGTTGACATGGTGTACCCCTTGCCATGAGTGCCATTGATGGTACTCCCTGGTTTAACCACTAAGGAGTGGTCGAACACCTAATGTGACTTCAAATTTGGGTTTCCTCAAAATTCCTATGCAAGATCGAGCTTTGATGCGCTCGATATGACTGAGTATTCAGAAAGTTAGCCTAGTCGAGTGTTGGGCGGGTGGAATGTAGTACTTGACATGTGTGGCCGGATAATCCATCGCCGATGATTTGAGTTCAACTCGAGCAAGCTCTAAATGCATGTGGGGCATAGAGGAAGCAACTAAAGGATCTTCCTTGACCGTGTTAAGTTGTTGACTTTTGGATGAGGAAAGGTGTTTTGACGGGTCACCGTCAGAGTGTCCCGTATTGCCTAACGTGCGAGGCAAGGTGGACGGCTCTACAAAGGCTTACTTGGACGGATGTAGCACGGGCTCTATGTGCCCCTTACAGGATCCTTGAGGCCTTAATTGAGGCCTCCGCGGCCTGCAAAGGAACACGGCATCATCTACCCATCCACCAACCTTCCTTACGAGCTCCTCGTCTCCATGAGGCTTGTCATCCTCCGCACCAATGAAGGCGACAACATCATGGGAGATCCTGTAGCAAACTGGGCCCCTTACTTTCGAGTGCATAGCCATCGGGTGGAAGGTTTACCTTCAGCTTCAAGCCATGATCCTCCTCCTAGCCTTGCCGGACGGTTGGAGTCCCATGATTATCGTCGTTGGCGGCTGGTCCGCCGATGAGCTGAAGTACCGAAAGGTGGCTCAGTACGTTTGCAATGAATGGATGTGGGAGAGAGATTGGGGCGACACAAAATCCTGCTTATGCCTGCTGACCTCAAGGTGGAACGGGTGGAAAGAAGGGGAAATTTGCAAAGCACAGTACCAAGGAAGGTGACTAGAACGGGGAGTGTGACGTATGTGGCAAACATGGCAACTACGTAGGCAATTGCCTGAACAAGAAGTTGGACCATCCGCGGAAGTCAAGAAAGATGGAAGACCACGCAATGATCGCACAAGAGCTAGCCAAATTGACAGATCTGGGAGTCACCGTGATTGACTTCGGATCAGGCTGCCACACAATTCAAACGGGCATAATTTGTTACCTACGGCGCCTTGGATGAGCGCATGATGGTTCCTTATGGAAAAATAGAGTAAGCTACAATGAAGGCAACGTTCTCAACGAGGTGGATGTGGACGGGAAGACTATCATAAGCACATTTCACGATGTACTCCACATGCCCAACTTTGGGGTAAACCTGTTGTCCGTGAGCCACTGTATGAATAAGGGGCTCAAGGTGCTCTTTAACAAGAATGAGGCCATCATCCGGAAGGAGAGGGATGCAGAGGTGATTTTAAGAGGAAAACGAGAGGATGACTTGTATCTGCTCTTTGCGAAGATCCTTGGTAGTCAGATAGGGTCCAACGTCGTCCACCTTGTGAAGGATGATAGGGACCTGGATATGTGGCACTGTCGTTTGTGTCACCTTACACCCTCAAATGTGAAGGCATGGAAAAGAAGTTAAGTGATGCGCAATCTTCAGGTCAAGAGCCTCGATGCAGCCAAGAATTTTGTGTTTGATCCGTACCTGATTGGCAAGGTAACAAAACATTTGCTTGATGAAAAAGGCATGAGTGCATCACGTAAGTTGTAGATGGTGCACACAGTTGTGTACGGACTGTTCAAGGCCTCCATTGGTGGAGCACACTACTTTGTTATCTTCATTGTTGATCATAGCCGCAAACTAAACCTCTAGAACATCAAGAAGAAGAGTGATGTGATGTCATGCATAGGGAAGTTTGTGGCAGCATTGGAGTGGCAGACAGAGTTGAAGGTGAAGGCGGTCCGGAATGACAAAGGTGGCGATTATGAGGGCGGCTACGCATGGATGAAGAGCAAGGAGATTGCATGGCAGAAAACTATGTTACATTCTTTGCATTAGAACGGTGTTGTTGAGAGGGAAAATTGCATCATCCTCAACATGGTCTGATTTATGTTAAACGATGCCAATCTCGTGCAAAACTATTCGGAGGAGGCAGCACGGATACTAGCGTACATCATGAAATTGACGCCAACAAAGCCGTTGAAAGACTTGGAGTCTAAGGTTTGGAAGATGTCAAAAGAGGTGAGAAGTAGCACAAAGCCAAGTATGGCTCACTGTTATACATTTAGTTGCATTGCAAATGTTGTTGTGAAAACACAAGATCGGGAGGGCAAGTTGGATCTAAGGACTCGCCGGTGCATCTTAGTTGGGTACGATTGCGAAAGCAAGGTGTACAAGCTCTTTGACCCATAGAAGAAACTGATCGTGAAGATTCACGATGTCATGTTCTACAAAGACAGCCATAAGGAGGACACGCAGGATTATCTCTCCAAGTGTTGAGAGTGACTACCACTCCTCAACGAAGAGACGTCAAACGACGGAAATGAGGGTGACGTTCGATCAGCTCCCATCGGCGGGAACCATCCAGTGCATGGGGGAATGGTTGATCTTCTTTTGGCCAAGTTGGACGATGAGTACTCAGCACTGGCATAACTGAAGCTGAAAAAGGAAGCGGAGAGTGTGCCTGCATCTCTATAGAATTTGTAAGAGGGGCATCAGGGTAGCGGGGTGAGTGGCAACACAAGGGGCTAGAAGTAATAGCAGCAGAAACAGTAGCAGTAGCTTCAACAACAACAGCCTCAAAGCAACGGACGCGCAAAGAGGACTAGAAATAGGTACGATGTTGTAGAGGGAATTAGGACCAAGTTTTCTTGAGCATTCATTGCACAAGAGGAGCCCGAGACCATCAAGGAGGTGTTGCAATGGAAGGATGGGGCTAAGTGGGAGGGAGGTGTACAATCAAAGATTGCCTCCCACGTGGAGAATGGTACTTGGCAGCTAATTGGTAGACATGAGGGCGCAAAAATCATCGACTCCAAGTGGATCTATAAGACAAATCTCACCAAGGAGGGGAAATTGGAGCCAAACAAGGAGCGGATGGTGGCAAAGGGTACGCCCAGCGGAAGGTTGAACACTAAGATGAAACCTTTGTACCGGTGGCAATGTTAACTTCCATACGTACCATCCTCTCCTTAGCAACAGTGTGTGACTATGAAGTCCACCAAATGGACATGAAAACTACATTCCTCAATAATGACCTAGACAAGAAGGTCCTCTTGGAGGTGCCGAAGGGAGTGGACATGCTTTCGGGGAAGATGTGTCAGCTTTACAAGGTACTCTACAGGCCAAAGCAAGTGCCACTCATGTGGTAAATGAAAACAAAGGGTTTCATGGCCAATCTAAGCTTCAAGCAATGTAGGGCAGATCATAGCGTGTACATGCAAAAAAAGTTAGGGTTGCACCAAAATTTGGTTCTTTACATGGATGACCTCATCCTCCTGCCATGAGATATGGAGGAGTTGGTGAACTTGAAGTGGTAGCTGGACGATCATGACGGACATGGGCAAGCTCGAGTACATTCATGGAGTCTCCATCAAGAGGGACCGCAAGCAATGTGCGCTAGAGATAGGGTAGGAAAAATGTGTGCAAGAGGTGCTCCTATGCTACAACATTGAGAAGAGCAACCCCATCGGCAAACCCATGACCACCACTTGTGAGCTGAGCTCGAGCATGGGACCAACCATGGAGGAAAAACAAGGTCAACACAGGAGAAGGAGATGGTAGTTGTGCCACATCATTCCATAGTGGAGAGAATTATGTATGCCATAGTGGCGACATGACTTGACGTGGCCTTCAAGGAAGACCAAGTGAGCCGGTACGTTGCGGACCCGTGACTGTTGCATTGGCAAGCCATGAAGAAGATTCTAAAAATCAATAATGGGGTACGTGTTTATGCTTAGTGGTGCAATGTTTTCATGGGTAAGAAGGAATCATGACCGTGTGGCACTTTCTAGCACCAAGGTGGAGTACATCGCACTCACAGAAGTAAAAAAGGTGGTTGTGTGGCTGTGGCGGCTACTAAACGAGATCTAGGTGGCGCAAAGGAAACCGATGGTACCCAATGTCTACAACACGAATGACATCAGCTTGACCCAGAACCAAGTGCTGCATAGGAGGTTTAAGCAATTCAAGATCAGGCATTAGTATGCACAAGACGTGGTGGCAAATACAGATGCGGCTATAGTGCATTGTGGCACTACGTGCATGCTCACTGACGCCATGACCAAGGCATAGCCCAAGGAAAGGCATGACACAAGCTTCATGGAGCTCAATGTACGATATGAGATTTGAAATGCTGCAAGAACCAAGGACAAGGCATCAAGGTTGCGGTGCAAGGGGAAGATTATTGACATGGTGTGCTCTTACCATGAGTTCCATTGATCCTACTACCTGGTTTGACCACTAAGGAGTAGTCAAAAGCCTAGTCTCACTTTCCATTTGCATTCGTTGGAGTTTTCCATGTAAGATCAGGCTTTGAATCGCTCAATTTGAGTGATTATTCCAAATTTTGGCCTAGCCCCATATTTGGACGCCGGGCGGGTGGAATCTGGTAACCGCCATTGGTGGCGGGATAATCCACCGCCGCTGATCCGAGTTCATCTCCTGCGATCTTTGAATGCATTCGAACCATGAAGGAAGAAACCACATGATTATCATTGACTAGGGTGAGCTTCCCCTTGATTTCTTGAAAAGGAAAGGCGCTCCGCAGGGTCATCGTCGAATCGCCTCTTGCCAAACATGCAAGATAAGGTTGACAGCTCCACCATGGGTTACTTTGATGGTCGTAGCAAGGGCTCTACTACTCTGATTTGGGCATGCTTGGAAGTGTTGAAAAGCTTAGATCTCATGCTATAAGGACCTCATAAAAACTAATTGTGTGAATCAACAAAAACATTCTTTGATTCAGATTTAAGGAATGCACTGTATTCTTATTACTCACATCCGTGATCCTTGCGCTCCACACTCTTCACTTTATATGTCCATTGGTTACCCCAAGCCTTGGTAGCATAAATATTTCAGAGCCAGGCATCCTTGAGAGTGCCTTCACACCCACTAGTGCCAACAAACTCCATGCAAACCCCTCCCATGAACAATCACTAACACATCACATGAGGGGTTTGTGATTGCTTAAGGAGCATGATGTCATCATTTTTTTAATGCTCTATTTCATGCACCGACAACATAGCCTTCACATAATTTTTGGTGAATTTGTTGTTTTGTTCTTTAACCTGTCGATATAACCGCTTTACAGCTGGTCTGTAATGGGCGTGCAATTCTTAGTTTAGTAGGTGCAGGCACGGAAGCATAAAATTTGGACATGGCGGGTATGTAGTTGCTCTGTCCTTATGGATAATGCTAAAGCATTGTCATGATAAGAGATTCTTCAATAATTCATTTAGTTGTCATTAAACCTCCAAGAGAACATTGCCTTTTATGTTGCTATTGGTAAGGTCATGCATCTCAGAATGACCATCAATTTAAATCAGTTTTTCTTTTCATACATTATTCTCAAACCATAAAATAAGAAAAGGAAAGATGACACATAGAAGAATGTAACAAGATAACAACTTGAACATGAGTATTATTTTGATTTGTTTAGGTTAAATTAGAAGCATGACTACGTAAGTTTACCATAGACAAATGTTAAGATGCATCCTACAAAACATGTAACAAGATGTCATAGGTTTTCAGATGATGTTATGTTGTTTCAATGGAACCCTTCTAGTTTTTTTGTTCTCATCCTCATACATTCGTATATCACCAATTGTTTAACATCTTAATTATCTCCTCAAACATTGTATTTCCCATTATGAAAAATTTTCAGTACATATTGATTTACAAGGATTTGGTCCCCTTTTAAACATTTTATTTGATTATAACTATAAAAAAACATGTAGCAATAGTGGGAAACTTTGCGACTTATTGTAGAACAAAAGCATAGGCCCTCAAAATAGCCATCTAAGGGGAATGTGTGAATGGGCTCCTCAATAACTTTTGCCTAGACAAACCGTGCATGTATAAAGTATTAAAGGATATGGTCGTTATAGATCATGCACTTCCATTCAACATATTAAGCCTTATCATTCTAAGTACTATTGCTATGCTCGTACAAGACCCTTGTGCCACTCCAAGAGTGGAGGAGTCATGTGATGAATTTGCCATTATAGAACTCTTTTCACCTAGAATCTGGCCAAAGGACACTTTCTAGGATGAAGTCAAAGTAGACTCTAGACCATTATATTTTCTTGGCTTTTAACTTATTGAAACACGAGTTTTGAAACCCTGAAACTCAAAAAGTGTAACTCAACGCCATAATCAAAGTTAAATATTGCCTGTATGTTACATTCTTCCACCATTTCTTCAAACCTTTTAGGTTCATGTTTGCTCATGAAGAGTTGATCATTGCGTAAGAAGTGTGAGAAGAATGAATTACAAGTGTGAACGCTTGTTATGTGCAACACGCTCGCGTCAAGTTCATGTCCAATCAACACCACAAATGTGTTTATTTTGTGATTATGGTTATTTGCATACAACATCCAGTGTTGTCAATGTGATCCCTTGTTTTTGCCAAGGGATGAGGGATGAGTGTTCATTGTAGAGTCATCACATGTGTGTATAAGTTACATCAACTATTCCTTTTGGGAAAAATTGACAGCAATATTCTGCATTAGGATGAATGTTTCTAATTTCGCTATGGTACATGTTTAGCAAGCTATTGTGGTAACAGCTCCTCCTTCTTTTAAAAGGAGCCTCCCTATAACTAATCAACCAAGAATCTCTTCACAAACTATGGAAGTCCACTGAATGATATCCATGTCATTCAGACATGATCTCATCCAAGGGGTTGTTGCCTTGGTGTTGCCTTCTAGCAAAATCATTAGTACATTCAGTCCATGGTATGGAAATAAGTCCTGTCTGTTTGCAGCCTTGTTTTCATGACCATGTAGAGGTCTATGAGACTTGTTTTCGCAATTGTGTGTTGGTTGAATCAACTCAATCTCCACAAAGCCCATGCAACTCTTATGATATCTTGTTCTCGGGTTTTGGAAGCACCAATGTCCTACACAAAGATCAATGAGTACACTTGTTTTTCCTTGTAAACATTGCACTTATCTTTGAAGGAGGCAACATTGGTTTTCTGGCATTTGCAATTATTTTAAAAGTATTGCACTGGATATGAAAATGCTGCGACCTTGATAATCTTTGTCTTATTCCTCATCTTTTCATTTATGTCTAAAATGGGTCCCATAGGCTGTAGTTTACGTCCCTACCACAAGCACACATTTTCCAACTAGGATACCTGAGATAAATGATCTAAAATATCATGGATTGCATCCACAAACAAAGTTTTCACATACTTTTAATCATACAGGTACACCATGATCACACTCCAGGCGGTTCAAGTTGGAAGGAAAACAGTTGGGTGTGAGTGTTATGTAATTATGATCAAACATCGAATCACATGTGATGATATCAAAAAAACAATTTCCTATATCCTTTTAAACTTATATTAATGATTTCTTTGATTTCATTTAGGAATGTGAAAATGGCTTGTGCTTATTTGTTTAGCTTTTCTTACAAATTTTTTTGTTTCTTTCGTGTTTTAAACTATGTAAATTTGGTACTTCAATACAATTGAGCATTTTCCATATGCTTTTCCCGTGGCTCTTGAACAGGGTATCACCATTATTGAAAACATATGAAAAAACCCAGCACAATGATAACCACCGTAGTAATACATAAAAGGCCTATTTTCTTGCATTTCAGAATGTACATCAATTGAACCATTGCTAAAACCATTATGATTTAATTGCTTCACCAGATCCTTAGGTTTCATTAAACGTGGTTTGAGTACATTAAACTCAAATGTGATTTCCATTTGTGAATGAAAAATCAGCTTTTTTAAACCCCTTCTGTTGTTTTGAGGAACTTTTGTCTATGATCTCTATCAGAGATTGGTTTTGTTTCCAAATTAGTGGTTGGCTTTCTTTTTCACATTGATATACTGTATTACCTCCTAAAGTCACATAGGTTTTAACCAAGGATTTTTTCTTTGGATTTTCTCAACGACCGGGGGACTAACTTTTTTTATTTCTCAAACAGGACACGGTTTGGACATGCATTAGTATATTCAAACCATGAGGATGGACCCCACGATGTGGGAGCTGACACTCACTCAAGCGATAAGTTCAGTCGGTCACATTTGGCCATTTGAACATCGAGCGGTCAAATTTGTCGTAACAAGCGACAATGACGGACTTGACGGTGCATGGAAAATTTCAAACACTTTATGAGAAAACTTTTATTGTATCTGAACAAGATTGGAGCATAATGTTACAGGTCCAAGCTTAAGTATAATTTTTCTTGTCCAGATGGCGGTGGTATTACGGTATTAGCTCAAGGCAGTCGGCTTATATGTTCACTCCAGTGTCATGAGCTTTGGGCGCCAACCCTACACCGTGATGGAATCCTAACTATGTTGTGGTAGGATAAGGAAAACTATGATATCATGAAAAAAAATTGGAATGTAAGGAAAGGGGAGTCACCCATTTTATACTTGAATTTTCATACAATAATGGATGAACTCATGTCACTAACATCCGTTCAAGCACTTTTGTTTGTTGATTCCCATTACATGTCCACTCATTTAGGGGTTATGGACTAAATGTATTGACTTCAAAGCTTGTTCAACTTTGGCATTTGTCGATGTTTTCATATGCCAGGAACTGATTGTTTTTGTCTTTTACCACCACATTATGGTGGCTTAAACCATTGAGGACATATAGCAGAGTCCCAGATCCTCTCTAGCACATTTCGAACGCCCCAAGGAGATAATTTTTTGTTCTGTTCTTTAGAACCTCATTCTTTTCTAGATCAAGTATCTTGAAATGTTGGTCCCTGTTGGGCACCAATGTTTCTACCCATCACTTACCAAGTGATGGATTGTCAAAGGTGTTTTCACTTGGTATGAATCCAAGGATCTCATTCCTGACACATTTAGCCACAGACTGGTGTTATGATCTAAGATTACAAATGATGCACACAACCTCCAACAGGTATTGATGCACCCAAGTACAAGACATAAGCACATTATGTAAAAGGCATGCTCTTCAAGTATACACTAGAAAAGTACCATGATGTTAGCCTTCTTACATTAAAGTTAACATTCTCTCATAGCAAGTTTGTTCCACATGTGATCACATAACCAAGACGCGAAGTGAGAAAATTAAGTAATCACGCTTGCTTTTGGCCTTTGTGCGTAATGCAATGTGCGATTAGTATCGCTATTGATTAGCAAAACATCAACTAACATCATGAAGTTAATGGAAAGTCACAAAACCTTTGTTATAATTTCCCCCTAGGAACTTTCAATTCCATGAACAAGGGGAGAGGGGGGAGTCTCCCCTCGTGTCCCCTGTATATCCGATGAGTGGAGTCTCTCCTTGTTGAGCTCAAGATCATGGACCTCGGCACAACTTGACAAGGTCGAGTTGTGTTGTACTGGGTGTTATTGGGTATATCGCCGTCAGCTCCTTGCTCATCGAATTCCTGGCATGGATTCAGCTTGCTCAAACGGAGGCCATAGCTTATTGAGGCTCTCAAAGTGCAAGCGAGCTCTCGCTCACTCTCTCGACTCGGTGAGGTTCCAAGAAAGGTCTCTCCATTATTTGTTTCTTGTTGTAGACTACATCAACGATTGAAGTTACCCATCAATGGGCAAATCCAAGGCACGCATGAATCCAAGAAAGATAATCATTTCATCCTTTTGTAAAAGCTCTTGCTTTGATGCTTATGTAAGAACGAGGAGTCATTCTGCGATCTTTAGAACCAAAACGTAGGCCCTTAGAATCATCATCAAAGGAGGATGAGAGAACAGTTCTCCTTTTATTCTTGTAGTATGTAAGATTCAGGGTGGTAAGGTAGTCTTTGAGGTATTAGACAAATTTGTATGGATTTCTTGTCCTTGAAATCATTCTAAGGTTCCAAATTCATGTAAGGTGTTATGCTGTTTGAACTACATATCCATGTTTTCTTTGGAAAATTGATTCATAATTCTTTGATTCTTTTCTTTTGATCTCACATGTGGAATAAATATCTCCCAACAAAAGGTTTTGTTCAAAGCTTGTGAACCTCCTATGTTAATGAAACAAGCCCAAAGTTTCCTTTGTAACCATTCAAACCAGCCCAATACTTCTTATCATTAAGGAACTTTCTGATTCATGCATTTCTTCAAGTTTTGAGATTTTAATGGCCCTTTGATGGTATGTATCTTCTTAGAAATGAGGCACTTTTCATGAGGCTAGTTAATGTTTACTCCTCCTTGAGCTCCTCCGAGGGAACGCTGCCATAGTTTCTTCAAGGAATCTAAACCATCTGTATTACCTACAACCCTTGATGGAAGGGCATAAAAACCTCCTACCCAATCTACAAGGGATGTAGTGATGCCCTACCTGGTTCTTAAAAAACAAGACTCCCCTTCCTGGTGGATTAAAAAAACCAGACTGCCCACTTGCTTAACCATGCTCAATCAGCAGCATGCGCCACTCATTCAGTGAAGCATGGTGGGGCATGTCTACCCCCTTGCAACTATCACTCAATGATGTTTCATACACGCAAAACCCCTGGTTTGATTTAGGTCTTCTACAATTTGCACAGGCGGAGCTCACTTAAAAATACAAAGCCCTTCAATAAACTAAGGGGTTTGCTTGTCAAAAAGGCTCGTTTTTTGGTTGAGTGAAAACCAAAATTTGATTTCTCCCTCACACTAAACCTTCCACTACTGACACGCAAATCGTATGTAGACCAAACCCTGAATTATATTCAAGGTTTTAGGGTTTAGGTTTTCACGGACTCCTCTTGGGCCCCACGCTAGCAGGTCCTAGCAGGTTCCTTTTCAATAAATGGGGAGTCTCAAAACCCCCCATGCAAACCACACGCAAACCCTTCTCAAACATTCAAAAAACCACGGAAAGAGGGGTTTGTGAATGTCAAGATAAATTATCCATGTCGGGATGTTGATGCTACATCACATGCATCATTGACCAGTTCGCAACACGTTTAAAATATCCGTATCTTTAATGGAGCATGGAGCCTTGGATTTGTATTTATTCACGTCAAACTAATTGACCTACGTGCTTGCATTGCATTGATATTTGACAAATTAGTTGGAGCTTAAAGTGGTTCTTGATGAGTTTGGTGTTCTTGGACGCGGATGGTGTGGATGTAAATATTTGCCCTTTCATCTAAAAAAAGTTATACTTTTATTTTTTCTGATTCGGCAAACATGTACCTCTGTTTTTGGTACGGTGCTGACATGTGCAATGTGGCACTTACCAACTTGCAACAAAAGAAAAATTCATCGCCTTGCTTATGAGATTTGAGTTTCAGTCAACAAATGGAAATGGGAGTAAAACTAAGTAACAGTCGGAATTATAGTCCAAATAGACATGTCCGTGTAAAAAAAACAACTAATTGTCCAACTGAGTAGCTATTATCAATTTACGCTTGTGTTGCTGACTTAATATTCAACCACATGTTGTAATGAGAACAAATATCTGCCTTAGTTCTTTTTTGTACCCCAGTTCTGAAACCTTAAAGAAAAGAACTGAGTAATGAGGTGCCTACCATGTCCAAATCTTAAGCGTGCTCGCACCTTCATATCTAAGAACGGCATATCCAACGTTTTTCACAATAAATTTGATATATTCACAGGTTAAAAGACAATAGGGCATATCAAAAAACAATGTAAATGCCATGTCGTCATTACATGAAATGGAATGTCAACATGCTGATGTCATTGGGCTCATTAAAAAATCACACATCCCTCTTTTATGGAGTTACGATTGTTTGAGGGAGGGGTTTGCGTGTGGGCTTTGAGACATCCCATGCAAACATAGGGAGTTCGTTGGGCCCTGCGGCAGTGTGGCCCAGCAAATGCCTGAAATCGCAAATGTCACTTGGGATTGGGTTTGAAAGTATGTTTTCTTGTAAACCAGGGGTGGTTTGTGTGACGTGAAAAGGGAATGGAAATTTTGATTTTTTTTGCTTGATAGTGATGGAGAGATGACCCTTTTTTTTCACGCGCAAAGCCCCTCTTACATCGTAGGGTTTTATGTTTTGTTTGGCATCCACCCACGCAAAACATACAAAAACTTAAAACGTAATAGGGGGTTTGCGTGTTGAAGAAGAAGAAAGGAAGGTTCATTGCTCCATTGCAACCTCGTGAGGGAGTGAGGGTCCTCATTCAGTGACATCTACATGACTTTCCTTTCCATGCTCAATCAGCGAAGCATATTGTTCATCGAGCACGGTGGGAGAGGGTTGGATAGCATTCAATGTTTTATAAAAATGGATACCAAACTGATTTATTAAATCGTTCAAATTCTAGATCTGAATTATATGCATTTCAATTATGCACACAAAATGGACCTTTTGAATTTACTGGGTGCTTGCCCAACCTTGTATGGGTATAATATCCTGGTTGTTGAATTCACCCATCGTTAATGTCAATGCCTAGAATTTTTTTTCTCGGAAGCTCGAATTTCGCTCGTCGAAGTTCAAGCTTCCAAATGTTCAATTTGTGCAGCCGTCAGATCGCAACTCCCAATCTGATGGCTGTCCGTTTGACGTGCACTTCCCGTTGGTTCACAACAACCTCGCCACCGTCACAGCGACCTCGTCACCTGAAGCCGTGTGGTGTTGAAGCCTCGTGTCTTGACACGAGGCTTCAACACCACGCTAAGTGCACCGCACCCCACGTGCGTCCATGCTTAAACCGCGCGGAGCTTAGACTGCGGAGCAGAAACACCACTTCATGCAACTGTCATTCTCAACCTTTCAACATGAAGACTCTCCTCCAGTTCAACATGAAGCGCCTCTATGATGAGGAAGCTGCTGCTGCCCGTGTCCGTCAGTTTTAACAGAAGGCCGCCCCCATCAAGTCACCCCTGCCCTAGTCCTCGCTGCCGTTTAGCAAGCTGCTACACCAAGGACAGTGGGAAAAACAACCAGATCGTGGCTACCGCCACTGTCGGTGGCCACAACTGACGTGGGCGGCGTGCCTACACTAACGAACGGTGACATCCCAAAAACTGAGACGCCCGCCAGCCGCGGCTTGTACGTGAATTGGCTGGGGGAAGGCCATCTCCCCCGCATTCACGCTGATATGGAGGCTGGCGGGACAGCCTACTCCGCGGTCAAGATTTTGCGGAAGCTTTTTGGTGACCCCGGCGGGAGATGCATCTACGACCAACTTGCGCCGTCGACTCTACGTGGATGGTACGAGCCCATGTCCAGCACCTTGATTTCCAAGTTCTGTCCCTTTCTCACACAAGTAGAGGAGATCAAGGTGCAAGGCCCAACTTTCAAACGCACCCATGGCTCCCGTGGGCATAAAGGCGTCCTAGAGCGGCATCCAGATTCTGAGGAGACAATCAAGAAAACAATAGCCGACATGCGCAAGGCCATCACTGTCATCAACTCCGCAAATGTGCGTAGTGTCATACACGCCCTCACGCTTGGGCGCATCCTGGAGGAGCTTCCAGCCAACGGCAGGAGCATGACGTTCTCGTGGTCATGGATTCGGCGCTTCATCCGTGAGTGCATGGGCTGGAGCTACTGCTACGGGACTACGGTGGCGCAGGAGCTACCATCGGCGTGGGAGGACATTGTGCTTGCCATGCACAAGCATGTGGCGGCGCTCATGGTCATGCACAACGTGGACCCCGCCTTCTTCGTCAATGGCGATCATACCGGCATCAACATTGTCCCCACCGGTGAGCCGCACTCCCCAATCCCTTTTCAGCCATGCAAATGCCTTTGCCAATGCCAATCCATTCTCATGCTGAATCCATGCATGCACAGTTAATTTCTGTCCACTAATGCCAAAGCATGCTTAAAGCATGCCTAAAGCATGCCTAAGCATGCCTAAAGGATGCCCAAAGCATGCGTAAAGCACGCACTTCTCTAGCATTTGTAAAGCATGCCTGAAGCATTTTTAGTCCAGTCATGACTAAGCATGCCTAAAGCATGCCTAAAGCATTTTCTGTCTAGTCATGCCTAAAGCATGTTGTTTACTTTGGCCATTTGCAGGAGATCGTACCTACGCGCCCATAGGGTCCAAGGAAGTGGCCATCTCCACCATGGATGACAATCGGCAAATCATGGCCCT
Source organism: Penium margaritaceum (assembly GCA_023375785.1). Classification (NCBI taxonomy): domain Eukaryota; kingdom Viridiplantae; phylum Streptophyta; class Zygnematophyceae; order Desmidiales; family Peniaceae; genus Penium; species Penium margaritaceum. Next base: position 53,277 of record SZWC01007249.1, on the reverse strand, counting down.
CGTCACGTCAACCATGGCTGGCGACATGCTGCCACTACAGTTGATCTACGTCAGCAAGATAGAATGCTGCCTCCCCGACAACGCTCACAATCGCATGGCAAAGGAAGACCATCACTTTGCCTTGGCAACAACTCCAAACCACTGGGCCAACACCCACACAACAGGAGAGTGGATCACGCACGTGATCCACCCGTGGTAGAAACGAGAATGCGAACGCGAAGGCAAGGTGGTGGGCGAAGCCAAGGTCATCCCGTTCGTCATTGCATGGCGCCCCCACTTGAGCACGGACTTTCGTGATTTTTTGAAAACCCACTATGGGTACATCCGCTTGTTGTTTGTCCCAGCAGGCTGCACCTCTAAGGCGCAGCCTGCTGACGTTGGCGTGCAACGTCCGCTCAACACAGAGATTAAGACGAGCTACCATGAATGGCATGCTAGTGAAGTGCATGCTAGTCTTGCCATGGGGAAACATGGTAAGGTGGACATGGGGATAGGAGAAATGCGCAACCTAGGGCTCACATGGGTTGTCCACTGTTGGCTTTGCCTTAAGAACAGCCCACATATAGTGAAGCATGCCTGGGATGCATTCTCGTTCTCGCAATGCATGGAGAGTAGTTTCCGAGAAACTTCCGCTGAGGAAGCACTTGCTGTTGCTAGTGAGCTCTTTCGTGAAAGCATTGAACCAGAGCCTGAAGATGTTTTTGTGCCTTAGATTCATGAGTTGTACTTTATTTCCTTCACATTTGCCATTTTGACCACCATGCTCCCCCAAATCTGGAAAATGACAAAGGTTATTGAAGTAATTAATCTAGAAACATGGTAGGCGAATGTGAGATTCCGGAGTTCGAAGTTTTAGGTGTGATACTAAAAGGCTCTACACAATATCAAAGGGAACACATGGGCGAATGTGAAAAACTACTTTGAACGAATACAAGCCCCACTACGGGCAAAAGTCTACGTCGCGGGTGTTCTAGCTTTATGTTGCGCGCGGTTTTGGTATCCGAGCATGTTGTCTTGAAAAAAATAGTCTAATTTTCAGGCGTACATCATGGCCCTGAACCGATGCAAGAATCATTGATTTTGATTCTAGGGTTCATCAATTTCCCTCTCGATCTTTGATTTTTGGTTGATTCTACGTGTACGTGGGAAACGGTTCAAATCAGCGAGACTGCTACTTGAAATCTCGTGCTTATCAATCTTCGAGTTGTGTGGATAGCTGCCCTGATTTTTTGGGAGAACGGCTACATCCTTGTTCGTCCGTGTCCAGTNTGTGAAAAACTACTTTGAACGAATACAAGCCCCACTACGAGCAAAAGTCTACGTCGCGGGTGTTCTAGCTTTATGTTGCGCGCGGTTTTGGTATCCGAGCATGTTGTCTCGAAAAAAATAGTCTAATTTTCAGGCGTACATCATGGCCCTGAACCGATGCAAGAATCATTGATTTTGATTCTAGGGTTCATCAATTTCCCTCTCGATCTTTGATTTTTGGTTGATTCTACGTGTACGTGGGAAACGGTTCAAATCAGCGAGACTGCTACTTGAAATCTCGTGCTTATCAATCTTCGAGTTGTGTGGATAGCTGCCCTGATTTTTTGGGAGAACGGCTACATCCTTGTTCGTCCGTGTCCAGATGTATGCACGTAGCATCGCTTGCTAGCAATGCGACGCTGCTTCCGCAAGGTGAAGCTTCCAAATTTCCTTCTTTAATTTCCTCAATTGACGTGCAAAGGAAACTCAACTTTGCACGTCGATGTAAGTTCAGATTTGGTGAAACGTGTTTTGACAATGCTTTATAGATTAACGTCTTGATGACGGGCTTCCCGACTGATTGTTGACGTTTCCGCATACCATAGAGAAATCGATGGGCCGTAGAATCAAAATCAATGATTCTTACATCAATTCAGCGCCATGATGTATGCCTGAAAATGAGACCTTTTTTACGAGAAAATATGCTTGGATAACAAAACCGCGCACGACAAAAAGCTGGAATACCCGCGACGTAGACTTTTGCCCTGACATAAATGTCTTGAAGACGGGCTTTCCGACTGATTGATGGACTATGCATGCATGGATTCGGCATGAGGATGGATTGGCATTGGCAAAGGCATTAGCATGGCTGAAGAGGGATTTGGGAGTGTGGCTCACCGGTGGGGACGATGTTCATGTCGGTATGATCGCCATTGACGATGAATGCGGGGTCCCCGTTGTGCATGACCATGAGCGCCGCCACCCGCTTGTGCATGGCAAGCACAACGTCCTCCCACGCCGATGGCAGCTTCTACGCCACCGTAGTCTCGTAGCAGTAGCTTCAGCCCATACGCTCACGGACGAAGCGCCAAATCCATGACCGCGAGAACGTAATGCTCCTGCCGTTGGCCAGAAGCTCCTCCGGCATGCGCTCAAGCGTGAGGGCGTGTATGACACTACGCACATTTTCGGAGTTGATGACAGTGCCGACCTTGCGCATGTCGGCTATTGTTTTCTTTATTGTCTCCTAAAAATCTGGATGCCGCTCTAGGAAGCCTTTATGCCCGCGGGAGCCATGGGTGCATTTGACAGTTGGGCCTTGCACCTTGATCTCCTCTACGTGGGTGAGAAAGGGACGGAACTTGGAAAGCAAGGTGTTGGACGTGGGCTCGTACCATCCACGTAGAGTCGACGGCGTAAGTTGGTCGTAGATGCATTTCCCGCCGGGGTCACAAAAAATCTTCCGCAAAATCTTGACCGTGGAGTAGGCTGTCCCGCCAGCCTCCATAGCAGCGTGAATGCGGGGGAGTTGGCCTTCCTGCAGCCAATTCATGTACGAGCCGCGGCTGGCGGGCGTCTCTGTTTCTGGGATGTCGCCGTCCGTTGGTGGAGGCACGCCGCCCGCGTCAGTTGTGGCCACCGGCAGTGGCAACAGCCGCGATCAGGTTGTTTTGGCCACTGTCCTTGGTGTTGCAGCTTGCTCAACGGCTGCGAGGACTAGGGCAGGGGTCACTTTAGGGGGGCGGCCCACTGGACGGCGTTTGGGGGGCCCACTAGGGTTGGGGTGAAGCGTCTTGTGCTGTTCAAACTGACGGACGCGGGAAGCAGCAGCTTCCTCATAAGACAGGCACTTTATGTTGAACTGGAGGAGAGTCTGCATGTTGAAAGGTTGAGAATGACAGTTGCATGAAGTGGTGTGTCTGTTGCGCAGTCTAAGCTCCGCGCGGTTTAAGCATGGACGCCCGTGGGGTGCAGTGCGCTTAGCGTGGTGTTGAAGCCTCGTGTCAAGACACAAGGCTTCAACACCACACGGCTTCAGGTGGCGATGTCGCTGCGACGGTGGCAAGGTTGCTGCGCACCAACGTGACGCGCACGTGAAACGGGCAGCTGTTAGATTGCGAGGTGCGATCTGACGGTTGCGCAACTAGAGCATTGGGAAGCTCGAACTTCGACGAGCGAAGTTCGAGCTTACGAGAAAAAAAGTCTAGGCAGGGAGATGAACGGTGGGTGAATTCAACAACCAGGATATCATACCCATACAGGGTTGGGCGAGCACCAAGTAAATTCAAAAAGTCCATTTTTTGAGCAAAATTGAAAAGCACATAATTTGGATCTAAAAGTTGAACGAATTCAAAAATCAGTACGGTTAAAGACGTTTCCCACACATTGGGAAGCTTGCCACGTCGACCGGCTGCAGATTAGAATCAGAAGAAATCAGGGGGAGTCATATGATTCTTCATTCGCCTTCACAAGTTTTTTTGGCAGATTCGGTTGCAATTGCGAGCTATTGCGGATGATTTCGCGTGCCGCCTCCTGCCTCCCTACCATAGAAGCAAACTCAAAACGGAGAAATAGCGCTCCCCCATACCTGGCTCGAAGTGTTATGCCATCTACCAGCTAGATTTTTGAATTTCACATCTCATGCGTTGACTCACGTTGTTTTCGTATCGTACCCGGAAAATACCACAAAAACGTCAAATAAAATCATTTTCGGCAAACCCCCCTCGTAACATTCGGGGGTTGTGGGTTTTATTAAGGTTCGGGCACCTCCCAGGCCCCGCGGTAGCAGGGCCTGAGAGGTTCCCTTTCAACGAAAGGGGAGTTTAGTCTCTCAACCTTTTCCGCACTTGCAAATAAGTTTAGTTTGAAGTCGAAAGTTACCGGATATCCGGCGAAAATACTGCGAGTCAACGGTAGATGGGCCATTTTTCCGAGTCGGCTATGGCGTCGCGCAAAACCGCCCAACTCAAAATCAATGCATCGGTTCAGGGCCCATGTCTCCCTTCTCGTGTCTTGCGTTGTCTTTGCCGCTGCGTTGCGTTGTCCGCTGTAGGCTCATGGAGGCAATTGGTCTGCCGGCTACATGTGCATGTCTGCCTCGTTGGTGGTTCGTCTTGCGGCGTACTCGGGCGCAGGAGCAGCGACAGACACCGATCTTCGGCTTCAGCAGAACCGCGTGCGCGGTTCACGAGGTGAGGTGCACCAGCCGAGGTAGCGAGCGGCACGGCTGCGGCGGTGAGCGGCATGGCTCAGGTGGTGAGCGGCACGGCTGCGGCGGTGAGCGGCACGGCTGCGGCGGTGAGCGGCACGGCATGGCTGTGGCGATGAGCGGCACGGCTGAGGCGGCGATACTTGCAAAGGAAGATGTTTTCGGTATCATACTGACAGTCGAGTGTGTCAACGTCTACAAATTCGGCTTGACCGCGGCCATGTGTTTGCCCACGGCTCGTTTCAGCTTGTCGCTGTTGCGTACCTGCCGTATCCGCAGCTTCCCCGCTGCATGAGCGTGCCAACACTGGCAGAACTGCTTAGATTACCACAGGACGCTCCGTCTGTTAGATTGACACTGTCAAATCGTCATCAGCTGTCTGACCCGTTCTCCTGACGAAGGCTCAGGTTTCGGATCTCCTCCCTTCCGAAGTTCTTGGCAGCGGGTGGAGTACCTGTGACTGTGCGGCCGCCTGTTTGCATTGGGAAAATCACTCACAATGGCTGGCCTTGAGGGCTCCTCCCACTGCTTGCAAATCCTGGGCGCCCTCGCGGACGCGTTTGCGCAGATAGCGTCCGTGCGCGATGCAGTCAATGACGGTAAGGGGCAGTCTGGATTTCATGGTGAACGGCAGGTGCCATTGCCAACTGCTCATTGGGTCTGGTGGTAGGGTTGTGCTGTTGCATTATGCAATCTTTGCAACATGCATAGATTGCGCCAAAGAACTCTTAATATTCACACGAAACAAGCCACACAGCTTTCAGCAGCACACAGTGACAGGCCGTGTGGCCGTGTGGCCGTATGGCCGTATGGCCTGCCCAGGTTCCTGGCCCAAGCCTGCCATTTGCAAGCATTGAAAGAGCAGGCAGGCAACTAGGTGCTGTTGGTCAGCCGGGCTGACCAACAGCACTCGGTCGTCGCCTGCTGGGATTGTGGTCTGGCCATTGGGGCGCTAATGCTGGTAGTGCAGCACCAGCGCTAACGCCGCTAGCGTTGGCTTGGAGGGGCTCCAAAGTGTTTGTTCTTCCATGCCATGGCGCAGCTCTTTGTGGCCGTCCGCCCCGGCGGGAGGGACGGCCACAAACGAATCCAAGAATACAGCATAACTTCATTGACGTGTGGAGCAAACGAGACCCTTCGCTCACCATGCCTTGCCTCCCGCTGCGCTTTTAGATGTGGATTTGGTGTATTGCTTCATCGTGATTACTCAGGGATGGCCTCATGGCCAAGAAGTTTCGGGTTCCACCTCCTCTTCTGATTTGCGCACCTCCCAAAATTTTACTGGTCTGGCTCCACTGAAAGCCCAATCATCACATCTCCTTTGAAGTTCCATGCTGGAACTGGAACTGATTTTCGTGTTCACGTGTGCTTCCTCTCATCACTTCACTCTGCAGATGGGCCTACACGGAGGGGTGAATTTCAGGCACCGAATCCATGGGAGGCCCTATCTCTCAGCCAGGTGGCACTGAAGGCAGCAGTGCTTGCAGGAGACTGCAGCAGAGTCTCACAGCTCATCGCCGGCGGTGCTGTGAGCGTGAACGTGCCCGCACCAAATCGGATGACTCTACTGATGGCTGCTGCTGCAGGCGGCATGCCCGACATTGTCGAGCTCCTCGTCCGGCATAGCGCTGACTTGGAGGCAGAAGACTTGGACAAATGGACTGCGCTGACGTTTGCCGTTAGACGCGGGAATCTTGAAGCTGCCAAGGTGCTCCTTGAGAAGGGAGCAAGAACCTCTGTTTGCGACAACGAGGGCCGTACTCTACTTCATCACAGTGCACTCGCACACTCAGCATCCCTCACCTCTCTTCTCCTCTCCGCCGGGACGGATGTGAATGCACGTGATAAGGACGGCTGGACCCCGCTCATGGTAGCAGCTTCCCATGAAGCACTTGGAGTGATGCGCGTGCTTCTTGACGCAGGCGCTGATGTGGGGGTCAAGCGAGCCAACGGCTCTTCGGCTGTTTACATTGCTGTGGAAGCTGGAAAGAAGGAGGCGGTGAAGGTGTTGCTTCATCGGGGAGCAGATGTGAGGGATAAAGGTGCCAACGGATTCACGCTTCTCACGTGTGTGGCTGTTTCTAACCAGGCATCCATGGTCGAGTTTCTCGGGCACGAGGTTGTGGAGTCGAGAAATGCAGCATGGCTTGACCTTCTGAAGACGAGGGACGCAGACGGCATGCACTCCGTACACTTTGCTGCAGTGAAGGGGTGTGCTGGAGCGTTGGAGGCGCTGTTAGCAGCGGGGGTGGATGTCAATGCCAAGGGAAACAAAGGTGTCACACCTCTCATGCTTGGCGTTAGGAGCCAACGTGTAACTTCTCTCCTGCTTGCAAATGGAGCTGATGTGAAGGCAGAAGATGACGACCGGAAAACAGCTCTGCACTTTGCAGTCCAGCAAGGAACACCAGCTGTGATCTCGCTCTTGCTGAGGAGGGGTGCTAGTCCAAAGTCTACGAGCAAAGATGGGTGGACCCCACTCATGGTGGCCGCAGAAAGAGGTCGATACGAGGCAGTCGAATCCCTGTTCAAGGGAGATGAGGGTGGGATGAGCAATTGGCTTGAGATGAAGAGGCCGAATGGGTGCACTGCCCTTTACATTGCCACAGAACGTGGACATGCCCCTGTTCTTCGTCTTCTCGTCAGTGCTGGAGCGCGAGTGGATGCTTGTAGTCAGACGAAGATGACACCTCTGATGTCTGCTGCGGCCCATGGTCATCTGGAAGTTGTTAATGCTCTTCTTGACAGTGGATCATCTCTGAGCGCCAAGGATGAGGATGGGTGGTCTGCTCTCCGCTTTGCTGCTTCGTTTGGCCATACAGATACAGTCTTATTGCTCGCTGAACGTGGCAGTGATATAGCAATTGTTGATGGGAAAGGACTCACACCTTTGCATGTGGCAGCCTTGAAAGGGCATACAGCGACTGCATCTTGTCTGTTGGCAAAGGGGGCAGCAGTCAACTGCAAGAGCGGAAATGGGCGCATTCCGCTCATGTATGCTTCAGATGGTGGGCATGCGGAGACTGTTTCGGAGCTCATGCAGTGTGGTGCAGATGTGAATGCTGCCGACATGCTCGGTTGGACTGCTCTCATGTCCGCGGCATCTGAAGGACACCTCGAGACATGCTCATTGCTCCTTGACGGTGGAGCTGATGCCAGTGCCGTTCGTCCCAATGGCTGCAATGCACTGTACATTGCTGCAGAGTTTGGTCATGTGGACGTGGTTTCATTCTTGCTCTCCCGTGCTGGTTCGAGGGCTAACGTCAATGTGCGCAACCTGATCCGGTTCACACCTCTGCACATCGCTACAAAGAAAGGGCATGCTCACGTTGCAGCTGTTCTTCTGCAGCATGGTGCTGATGGGGCGGCGCACGATCGCAAAGGACGGACTGCTCTGGAGATTGCAGTGAAGAAGGGGAAGAAGGAGGTTGAAGCTGTGCTGCGCAGGGGTGGTGCTAATGCAGCTTCTTAGGAGATCAGCTTCATGTGGTGTGTTAGCCACATGTACACCACTGCTAATGGAGGGCATGCAGAATCTTCCTGATTGGTCGTTGGGCAGGCAAGTGAGTCTTAAGACTCTGAGAGGAGACCTGATGCTAGGCTGTGGCCAGGTCAACAGTCGTTGTGACTGACATGTACGTTTTGTACCATAAAATCTGCATAAAATATGTTTGTAAAGATGGTTTCTGTGTGGCCAACACGAAGTGAAGGTTGTCAGAGAGAGTCTGGAGGCTGTTTGAGGGGCTGGCAGGTGGAGAGATGGAGAGGCTGAGGAAGGGGGTTTGTTCCAAAGCCAAATAGAATCGTTGAAAACTAATGATCCTTGAACTGGTATAGCCAAAACAAGAGTCATTAGAGTTTTTGTCATTGCCAGACATCCAACACCATATGAGGACAATGTAACATCTCCTACCCCTGCAATCTCTTGCAAGAATTGTATCAACATTCACCTTGGGGGTGTGTTGCACCTTGCTTATTGCATTTATTTCTTTTTTGAATTTCATGCTGTTCCTTCTGCTACAACCTAGTTAATCTACAGATGAAGAGAATGATGATGCGGACCTAAACAAGTGCACCAAGTTAGCACAAGATTTAAATGATTTCCCTCGCCCTTACATGTGTTGCACTTGAATTCAGAATCAGGAGCAGATTTTGCTGCAATACGGAGTGAATCTGCATGAGCAAGGAATGGCCAATACCACTTATGCCTCTCACGCAGCCAAAAAATGGAAAGCAAGAAAACTTACTTCCAGTTTTTGTGCTTTGTTTTTGGTCTTTCCTTCTTTCACCCTCCTTCCTTTTCCCATCGTTTCTGATCAGGGAGGAGATGAAAACGGTAGATTCAATCACAAGTATTAGTTTTCACGGGGAATAATGAGCTTTATCTGCTTTCATGCTACCTGCAGAATTCACAGTATGGTGATGAATCAACATCCAAGGGCACATCAGCAATCTCTTCTGCAGAATTAGATCTTACAATCAGAAGTAAAAGCTCTGAAATGAACCAATGATAAACATTTGTAGCTACTTTTGGATAAGAAACAAGGCTGATGAGATGTATGCAAAGGTTACAAAGGTCAATGCGGCAAGTGTTCCACTTTGTGCCTCCTTGTCTCCTAGAAAACCAGCAACCATGTGTTGGAAAACTAGCCATGTGTTGTGCTTTCCTATCTTAGGCACCCGGAATTCCCAGGAAATGGTTTATATGATCATGTGTACGAATTTCTCCACATTCCTGATGCTCAAGAAGACACGTGATTCTGGGTTGGAAGCAATTTCTAGTTCTTGTGTCCCTTGCTTTTCTCTATTTTTTCCAAACTACATTCATTTGTTAAGATAACAAACACACATCAACACACAAACACACAAACACAGATACATAAACACACACACACACACACACACACACACACACGCACGCAC
>SZWC01007249.1:5548-26092 GCA_023375785.1 Penium margaritaceum | reverse complement strand
GTCGCTCTCATGAACGTATTGCTGCTGGTTGCGCTCTCCACCGCACTGATGCTGAACCTGAACTGAACAACGCGTTTGATATCGCTGCTCTTGATACGTGCCTGCCTGCATGAACCACGGACCGACTTTTGGGCCTGCATCGACGACGTTGCTGAATCGTTGCCTGCCTGCAAGTCGATTCCGATGTCGCACCTGCTTAACTGCAACAAAGCTCTTCGCAGCAAAAAGTAGTTCTTTGTGCACCACAGATAAGCGACAGTGAGCGTCAGGCGTAGGTCAGACCATGTCTTGTAATCGCCGCACTGCGTAGTTACTTTGCCGCTGGTTCAGTGCAGCGTAATTCGCGCTGCACCGAAGGAGCGGCAGTACTAGCGAGTGCATGGACAGGACATCTTGCACTCGGGTAAATGGCAGTCGGGTGAGCTGCAGTATGGTGAGTTGAAGTTGGCAACAGCTGCACATTCAGACACGAGATGTTGACGTGATGTGACAAGGCCTCCGTCTAGCAGAGACTGTTCTACTGTCCACAATCGTCAGACATTCAACCATTTGCTCTTCGCGGCCGGCGCGAAGAGCCAATGCTCGAGGTTCACGTTTGGAGGAGGAAAATGCAATTTTAGCGGTGTTTTGAAAAGGGCACGCAAAATGACAACTTGGTGGCGGGGCATACAAGAATAACAACTTCCTGACGGGGCACACAAAAATGATGACTTTTTGGCGGGGCTCGCAAATACACTGACTTTCTGGAGGAGCACGCACAAATGATGACCTTTCGGAAGGACACCCAAAAATGACGAAAAGCAGATGTGCCACTTTCTGAAAGGGCACTAAAAAATGACAGCTTCGCCGTGGTTGCGCCAGATCAGCATATTGTCCATCGAAACAGAAGTTTGCAATTTTTATCACATTTTGTCGTCTTTCTCACTGTGAAAAGTGGAATGGTGTATTCATTTTGCACTTTGATGGTACCCTAGCTTTGGAGTCTCGATCGAAACCGGACCCCAAAGCAAAGGTTGGGTGTAACTCTCACGTACGTTTGCGTGCATGAGAGTGACACCCAACTTCGCACGTTCGTCGACGACAACTTCAGTGTCGCATTGGGCGAGGGCGAGATCAGAGCCGCGAGGGTGCTGACGTCATTCAGGTGAGCGACGAGGACGAGGGACATGTCGCGCGACGAGGAAGGGGTAGACGCTCGACGACAAGAAGAGGGGGAGGGGCGGCGACGACAATGTGGGGTGGGTGGCCAACAAATAGGGGGGATTGGGAGGCGTGAAGAGGAGGGTGGAGAGAGGGCAAGGAGTAGGGGGGATGGTGGACAAAGAGGAGGGGGGACGTCGGGCAAAGAGGAAAGGGGAGAGTGGGCGACAAGGGGGGAGGGAGGGCAACAAGGGAGCGGAAGGGCGGGTGATGAGGAGGGGAGGACAGCGGGCGGCGAGAGATGCGGAGGGCGGCCGACGAGGAGGGGAGGAGGGCGGCCGACGAGGAAGGGGAGGAGGGCGGGGGAAGAGGAGGGAGGGGCTGCCGACGAGGAGGGGAGGAGGACGGCCGACAAGGGAGGGAGGAGGGCCGGGGAAGAGGAGGGGGGGCTACCGACGAGGAGGGGAGGAGGGCGGCCGACGAGGAAGGGGAGGAGGGCGGGGGAAGAGGAGGGAGGGGCTGCCGACGAGGAGGGGAGGAGGGCGGCCGACGAGGAAGGGGAGGAGGGCGGGGGAAGAGGAGGGAGGGGCTGCCGACGAGGAGGGGAGGAGGGCGGCCGACGAGGAAGGGGAGGAGGGCGGGGGAAGAGGAGGGAGGGGCTGCCGACGAGGAGGGGAGGAGGGCGGGCGATGAGGAGGGGATAGGGCTGCCGACGAGGGAGGGAGGAGGACGGGGGAAGAGGAGGGGGAGGGGGGTCGTTGAGGAGGGGAGAGGGCAGGCGACAAGGGAGGAGGAAGGGCAGGTGAAGAGGACGGGGGAAGGTGGGTGATGAGGGAGGGGGGGCAGCCGATGAGGAGGGGACGAAGGGGGACGACGACGTGGGGGAGGACGGCGGGCGAAGAGGAGGGAGGGAGCGGCGACGAGGAGGAGGGGGACCAAGGGAGGGGGGAGGCAGAGGGGAGGGCGGGCGATGAGGAGGGGAGGAGGGTGGGCGACGAGGGAGGAGGGAGGGCAGGGGAAGAGGAGGAAGGAGGGCAGATGGCGAGGGATGGGGAGGGCGATTGACTTTGTGATGGCATCTACACTGCGAACGTGACACATGCATATGTTTTTTTGCATTTTCATAGTGCAGATGCACATGTTTGTGAGTGCGTGATATGTGTAGGTTCAATATGCGCTATGGCGGAAGCCCATGGACGTGAAGTGAGAAACGTTTTCTGGCCCACTGGGGCTGGGGAAACTAAGCCAAAAGAAATTCCGGTGAATGCGTTTGTATGTGCATATGCATTTGCACATTACACAGCATATGCATTTGCATGGTGCACATGTGTGGAAATGAGGTTACTCTGTGTGCCCAAAAAATGATTTTCTTGTGTCTCTTTGTAAAAGGTGACATTAAGGTGTGCACATCTGAAATGTGACATTTTTGTGTGCCCTTTCAGAAACCATGTTGCTTTTTTGTTTTAAGAAAAAAAAGGAAACACTAGCAAATTTCCACTAGAGCATGTTCAAGCGAGCGACAAAGAATAGGACTCAAAGTTTGGGTCCTGTTTTGTCATGTGAGAATATTCAAGTGTTGAATTCTATCTTTGTAAAAGGGTCTGTTTTCTATTTTTTACGACGAGATAAAGTAAAAAACGTCATGTATATTAGAAAAAGGATACACTTGCTGTATACCCATTGTCGTCACAACTAATGTACACCTTCCCCATTTTTTGCAGAAAAGGAATAGGACGGCCACTTTCACAGAAAAACACCTATAACGTCCACTAAATACAGAAAACACTTCTGAGGGCCACTGTTTAAAACAAATTCTCCGGATGTCCACCAAGCAAAAAATCGTATGGGAACAATATTATTCTCCACATAACCACTTTCACACACCACCGACATACGCCTGACGACATGAAAAGAAAACCTTAGTCATTGACACAAACACAGATTAGGTCCCGTATGCTAATACTTGTCCTATCTTTAAAAAATACATAGCGAGAGTTGAAAACGACTTACATGCTCATGATATTTCTTTGTATATTTTTAGTGTCTCTCTGCCTTTGCGGGTCTCTCTTTCACATTCTCCCCCCATCTCTCTCTCTCCCTCTCTCTCTCTCTCTCTCTCTCTCTCTCTCTCTCTCTTTCTCTCTCGCTCTCTCACTGTCTTTGTGTTTTTACGACTTTTGCTCTGCTTAATAGTCCTCGAACTAGAAAAAAAAAGGTATCGGTACCGGTATCGGCATCGAGTTGAACGGCTTCTCGATACCAACGCCGATACCCTTGATAGCCACGATACTGGCACGAGGGCTCGATAACGGCGACGCTGGGACTCCGACGGGCTGGCTGGCGGCAGCGAGCCAGCTCGTCGACTCCCTGTTTGACTATTGGGCTGTCGACCGGACAAGGTCCGATCGACAGCTCGTCTTTTTTTTTCACTCTTCTCATGTCGACGACATCGACATGAGAAACACCCCCGAAACAAATTGACTTCAACGTCAAAACGGCGTCCATATCTACGCTGCAAATATAGACGTCAAGTCATTGTCAAAAAATATATTCTGTGTATGGGAGAGATTTTACGAAAACAACTACGTCGCTCAATTGTTCTTCACATTGTAGGAAACTGAAGTGAACAAATTTAAGTGAAGAGGACTGTTCGCTCGTTAACGTAACATATGAGCAAAATAGTCCTTGAACGGTCCATTGATCCAGGGCCAATAGGCCCATTCGAGGGCGTTTTCGCTCGTTCGCGGTGCGAACAAGCACATAATGTGGCCGTGGACATCCGGAGTCACGAGATTGTGATGTACATGCAAGATCAGCGGCCTATGTCCGATGACAAAAAGAAAGAATTCTTAAGTGGACATGAATGATACCCCCACTATTTTATGTGTCAAAAACTTTTGGCACATAACGGAACTACTTGTCTGTAAAATTAGAAATAATAGCAAATTTGTCACATAGCGGAACAATAAACATAGGATGAAATAAAACATCTCGTGAAACCAATAAAAAAAATCATACTTTGGATATCCACAGTCGTTGAACTAATTTGTATGGAGCCGGTGTAGCGAGAATTTCTTTGCATTAGTGGGTGCGGCATACATGATCTCAGGCGCTTCAAAACAAGTGGGTATAGGACGCATTTTTTGTGTAAAGTGAGTACCGTGTCTTGAATGTGCGAGAAATGGCCAGGAGAAAATTCGGAGGCCCACTGGGTATAGCGGAATTAGGCCGATTAGAAAAATGTACATCGATGAACGTAATGCTGACGTGGCATAGCCACGAAAAACTTTACATTTTTGTGTGCCCCTCCTGAAAGTGACAGGATCATTTGTTTACTTTTCTATGTGCCCCTCAAAAAATGCACCATTTTTGTGTTCCCCACAAAAAGTTGACATTTTTTCGTGCCTCTTAGAACAGTTGACATTTTTGTGTGCCCTGGCAGAAATTTGGCATTTTTGAGTGCCCTGTCAGAAATCTGACATTTTTGCGTGCCCTTTTCAAAACCCTGCTAGAATTGCATCTTCCTCCCCCCCGGCACCGACCTGAATGCGTCCAACGTGATTGCCTCGTCGTTGGCTTTGCAGCGGACGGGCGTGAGGCAGTTGGTCAGCGCGACAGACTGTCCTCCTACCGGCAGTGTCCACTGGAGAAACTGTTGTAGGCCTCAGTTTTCTTTGGTGCCCCTTGTGGCCACCGGGTAGACCCATTTGAGGACCGTCATCAATCCTAACCAAAGACTCCTCCTCAACAACAAAACTGAATACACCACCATGTCAAAAATGTTTCATAGTCTAGACACACTCATTCATAAGGCTGCACACGGATCCTATCCGCGAATCTTCAGATGGATCCGGACCCGGAGGTCGGATCCATAGCCTGGATCCGGATACGAGGAGACGGATCCTGGATCCGCGGATCCTCAGGATTCATGAATCCTTCAATACAGATTCACGGATCTTAGTGTGGCACACATTCTGACAACGATGTTCATGTTCTCACAACTCTTAACAGTGACATGACTTAAAAACTGTCCTTAGGTAAACAGCAACTATGGGTCTCAGCACACAAATGTCATCACGTGTGTTAACACGCAAATGGTCTGATGCAAGGGAATGACAAGACAAAGCTTTTCATGACAGGAACATTGTCCCTTAGGTAAACAGCAGCTATAGGTCTCAGCACACAAATGTCATCCTATGTGCAGAGACTAAGTCTCAGCAACCAACTCGACCATCCCACCTCCCTCTAGGTCCTCTGCACCCCCTGCACCCTCTCCATCCTCCCCGTCCTCTTCGTCTTCCTCATCTCCCTCATCATCTAACTCCATCACCTCACCCTCAGCACTACGGCGACGTTCATTGACCAACTTCTCCTCTGCCTCTAACTCTGGGGCAACGTCACCATTGGGGGCCACCGGGAAACTGACAAGACTTAGATCATTGATCCAAGACTTGAGCAGCATCAGGTTCTCGATGGTCAGGTCAACCGAGGACTGCCGGAAATATGTGATGATATGGCGTCCTAGAGAGAAGAGTCTCTCTGAAGGAGTACTCGTAGCTGGCACAGCAAGCAGGTCTAGTGCTGCCAGGTGGAAAGTGGGGAAGGCCGTCTGGTTCTTCTTCAAGTAGGTCAGCACTTGGCAGTTTCGGCCCTTCTTCGGCTCCTTCGCCCAGCACTCCACCTCCAGCTCTAGGGATGAGGGTGCAACCTGCACTTGGGGTTCTTCGGGTTCTGCAAACATGTCTGCTCATGCGTCCTCCAGTGCCGCCTCAAGGATGCTCGGTTCTTGCCGAAGTCTGCTGCTACGCCGTGGTTCTGTCTGGCCGCTTGCGGCCTCGGATCCCACTGCTTCACTGTACGCCGTTGCTGCACACAAGTTGTACAAAAATGACAATAGGTCAAACTACTTACACGAAATGAGCATACTACAAAGGGACAGGAGAATCTACTTGCCTTTTCCTGCTGCTGTTGTGGAAGATGACGCAGCCGTTGAGCTGTTGCTTTCACCACGCCCACTTGCACGTGCTTGGGCACTTGCGGTAGCGGCGGCTGCGGCTACTACTGCAGCTGCAACCTCAGCTGCCTCGCGTTCCTGCACCACACGGTCATGATAGGGCCTGAGCAGCTCCACGGCCTTGACGTGAAGCTCCGCAGCACTGTTGATGCCAATTTTGGGATGAACCCGCTCGTAGAAGCGAAGCCTGAATCGCGGGTCCAGGCATGTCGCCAACACGAGGCGTTCAGTGCAGAGGCGGGCGTACTTCTCCAACTTGGCAATGCTGGCCGACAGCTCAGGCTTCAACTCCACCATCAACTGTTCCTTGTAGTCCAGACGCCCAGGAGCACCGCGACGCTTGCTTTTCTTCTCGGCTGCCAAGGCCTTCACCAGCCATGTCTGCATCTTCTCAAGCAGTGAGGCAAAGAATGGGATCACGAGTGAGAGGGTGGGGTATGATGCACCCGAGATGTCTTCCGTGAAGCCCTTAAAGGGCTTCAGGATGACGGTGACCTGTGCGATGAGCTCCCAGTCCTCAAAGCTGGGTTTTAGGTGCGCACCGTCCCTGCCATGCTCCTCCAGCCAGGTGTCAAGAACACTTTTCACAGCAATGACACGTTCAGCCATGTCCAATGCACTGTTCCACCTCGTCTCCGTGTCAAGGTGGATGGACTTGTACTTGAGACCCGCGGCCTCAACAGCAGCCACAAGAGATTCCTCACGTGTCGGCGTGCGCGTCACAAAGACAGCAATGGCCCGCACCTGTTGCAGAATGCTTGCCACACGCGGCTCCTTCAACAGATCACCAACTGCCAGATTCATCATGTGGCCGAGACAACGGATGTGGCCACACTTTACAAAAGCATCGTTGTTCAGGACGAGGAAGTTGTCGACCAAGGAATCGTTTGTGCTCTCATTGTCCATGGTCAAGCAAAACATGCGGTCCCACAAACTCTACTGCTGCAACCCAGCTCTGAGGAGCTGGAACAGGTTCTCCGTGGTTGCTCCCTTGTGGATGGCGGGGAAGGAGAGCGCGATGGCGCGCACGCTGTACGCCTTTTCAATCCAATGGGCTGTGATGCCCATATACTTGACGTTGTTCTCTGCTTTCCACCCGTCCGTTGTGAAAGAGATGGCGGACGTCACGGCTGCCAGCTGCATCTTGATGCGTTCGCGGTACGCCCGGGCGGCGATGCGGATGGCCCGTGCGATGGTCATGCGCCCTGGTCCTGTTGCTGCCGGGTTAGCATGGGCAAAGGCCTTCGCCAACCAGAAGCTTTCTATGGACGAGAACGAAAGGTTCTTGTCCACTGCGTGCTTCCACAGTAGACTGTGGAAGTACTTCTTGTTGAAAAGCACGCCAACTCCCGTCACGCCGCGTGCCAGCTGCGAGTTCTCTGGATTGTTTGGTGGTGCATCTTCTGCCTCTGCAACAGCAACTCTTGCATCCTCCAGCCTGACAGCGGCAACCATCGCCTTCAGCTCACGGTAGCGGTTGGCATGAATCAGGCGCATGTGTTTCCACATGGCGCCGGTAGAACCATTCTTGCAGCTCTGTGTCACCGGCTTGGTAGGATCCTTCGTGCAAATGAGGCACATGGCACAGGTGGGTACACCGCCAAGCTTCTTGAAGGATCCCCATATGAAGGAATCCTTCCGCTTGCGCTTGTCACCGACGGCCTCGTCTTCCTCCGAGTCCTCATCTTCGTCGTCAGGTGTGGTTATCTCTTGCTCGACTGCAGCTGCTTCAGTGGTGGCGTCGTCTTCAGCCATGACGACGGCGTGTGGGTGGACTCGGTGGCAAAACTGAGAACCGTGGAGCTTCACTGACGCCCACCTGCGGGTACTAGTCCCAACAGAGTGGCGGCGATGCAACGGTGCACCGCGTTGCAGCTCAATGCGGTGCAACGGTGCACCGCATTGCTGATCGACTTGATTCGCTGATGTAGCAAATCAACGGTTGAACATACCTCGTCCAACACGTCCGCATGCGATGGATCCACAGCAGCACTGTCAATGAAAGTGGGGCGGTTCCTCATTGGTTCGAACAACACAGATGTCACAATGAACCAATCGTAGTGCACGGAGTGAGCCACTCCACTATGGCTGCCCCAAGAGGACGATTCGGACTACGGAGCGCGAAACATTTTGGCAGTTCGAAATGGATGTAACATGAACGAGTGCTGGGTCCTGAGCGAGACCTCTCAAGTTCCCCACCCCCCCCCCTCCCCCCCGCGGATCCGGCCTAGGATTCGTGGAACCCGACCGGATCCAGGAGGGTGGATCCGGATTTGAAGATCCGGATCCTGGATCCGGATTCACGGGTAGCTGCCACGGATCCTAGGATCGGTGTGCAGCCTTACTCATTCATCCCACAATAAAATAAAGAGCCTAAGGGAGAGCATCTAGAGGAAAACATGAGGACGAGATAACAAAAGTGAACAATGATCTGATTATCTTAAATCTATATTTTCTTTGTGGAGAAATGTTAAATCAATCAATTCATTGTTTTCAACAACGAAGAATAACATAACATGAAAAGATAAATCTTTCTAGTTTACACCTTTACCTTCATAACTGACCTTTTATATTTATGTTCTTCCATTGTATCAAGACATGTTTTTGCATCTACACTCATATTATACACCATGAATACATGTATCCCTGTACCTCTTTGTGTTCATATCCAGATTCCCGCAAGTACCTATATCAGAATCTGCATTACATATGATGGATGTAAAAGTGTAATCTATTATGTCTTTATCTATCCCATGTTTATGAATATCCATGTTTTCATTCATAGCGATATGTACAAAAGATGTATGAATATGCAAATATAACCATATATTCATCTCCATATCCTTATTTGTATCCATTTGTACATCTTTATAGTAATATCTAACTTTGTATCTATATCTTCATCAATTTATAATAAACTTTCTATGTATACTTAAATCTTTATCTACACATATAATTACATCTATATTGTTTCACTAGATTTATTCATAGAAGTGCATATATGCAAAACCTTTACTTCTATACCTACATCTACATGTAAACATGCATCTTTATTTAAAACTATTCCTACTCTAGATCCATCTATATATTTATTCATGTATATACATGTATATGTGTGTTAAAATAGCAAACTTTGGACGCTCCTTCGTTAGCAAGCCCAGGTTAGTCCTCCTAGTTTTCTCATGTGGTAGCCTAACCTACGTGCTAGTTTCACGCATGACATAGATCTCGTTTTTTGTTTGTGTATTGGGCTACGCTCGGCGATTTGCGTGAGTGGGTTCTGAGAGCCCTGTGTGGTTCACCACGTTTGGTGGTAAACCACGCGAGCAAAGCTGCACGACTCGATAGGGGTCAAGTACACTTGCTCGCTTCCGTCACTTTTCCAAAAAACCTTCAATACTTTGCTCGCTTCGATCCTCACCCACTATCTCCCCTCGATCCCACCCCCCCCCCTCACAGCTCTGAGAGCCCCGTCCCTCACAGCTCTCGAGAACTCCCGCCCCCCTCCGCGAGCAAGTGTCGTTCCCCCCTCCTAAACCCGAGAGCTCTCGCTCTCGGGTCTCTCTCCCCGTCCACCCCTCTCTCTCTCACTCCCTCCCAGGCCTATAGGGTCATATTCAACATGGTCTCAAGCCCGTGACCGGGCCTGTGGTCTCTGCTCCCGCCGCTTCCGCTTCCGTTGACGTTGGTCGTCGCCACTTCTGCTTTTGCCACCGTCACTCGTTGCCGCTGCCGCCTCCGCCGCTGCTTCCGTCACCGTCGCTCCCGCCTTGGCCGTCCAACCCCGTTGTCGTCTGCGCTGGAGCGGTTCTCCGCCCTCGCCATCCTTGCCTTCCTTGCCATCCCCGCCGTTGCGGTTCTCCACCCTTGCTGTCCTCTTCCGTGGCCGTCGTTGTTCTGCCATTGTTGGCACGCTCCCTGCAACCGCCATGCCTGAGCTCAATCTTGCCGGGGCCCTGGCTATTGCAGCTGCTGCTAGAGCCGCTCATGCTGAGGCACAGTTCGTCGATGCCTCCTCCCGTGCCCCTAGTCCCCCCGCCTTTGAGGACTCTCGTCTTGCCGATGAGTCCACCATTCTCTCCCCTTGGTCCGCTACGGCTGTCACTTGTGCTCTCGTTGCTCTTCGTGCTCCTCCCCCTCCAGCCCCTCCCCTGGAGCCAACTCCCGCTTGCATTTTCCACGCCCTCCTCTTGACTGCCATTGTCGATGCCCTTGCGGCCCGTCCAGTTCTTGATCACTCCCTCGCCCCGCCTCCCCTTTGTGGCCCTGTGATCCACCCTCTCCACACTAATGTCATCCACGGCTCTGCGGGAGTGGGTCGTGCCGTCGCTCCTGGTGGCGTGGTCACTCCCAGAGGAGGTGCCCCCCCGAGAGGAGTTGCTGCCAGTGGCAGTGCAGCTGCTGTTGCCGTCGGTGCCTTGGGCTGCGCTCGTGATGGTGCTACAGCTAGCGTCAGTGGTGGTGCCATCCCTACTGGTCTCGCTGGTGGTGTTGCCGCAACCAGTGGTGCCATTGCGACGGGTGGTATTGCTACCACCGGCGGTGCCGCTGGTGGTTTTGCTTCCACCGGAGGTGCCGCTGCCACCGGCGGTGCTGTTGCTTTTGGAGGTGTTGATCCCGCTAGAGGTGTTGCTGTTGCTAGCCGGACTGATGCTGGTGACCCTCATGCTACCCTTGCTCACACGAAGGCTCATCTTGATGCCATGACCCTTGCGATTGCTCAGCTTGTCAGCCTTGGCCTCCGCCCGCCCGCCTCGCAGATGCCTCTCACCTCCACTCCCAGCCACGCTGTCAGCACACCTTATAGCGATTGGTCCACTTGTTTTGTCTTGTGGACGCACATGCACGGTCTTTGGGAGCACTAAGACTCCGCTCCCACCCTCCCTCTCACGCACCCACACCGTGTGCCCCTCGCCTTTCACCTTCTCTACTCTGCTACCCCAATCGTCGCTCTCCGCCAGCTTCATCGCTTTGCCCCCATCCCCGCTGTTCTTGCTCGCCCTCACGAGGCCTTGGCCTCCCTTCTCAAGCTCAACTCCTCTGACTCTCTTCGTTCCGCCACCTCCCTTTTGGTCGACCTTCACGCTCTCCGTCATTGTCTCTTGGAGCCTACTTAGGTTACGCTGAGCTCCTCCAGAGCGAGCTGCTTACAGCGGATACCTCCGTTACGGACCAGGCATTTGTGACTTCTGTCGTGGCCGGCCTCGGTCCTGCTTTCTCCTGCGCTCTCAACTCCTTCCCTCTCGCCCTGACCTTGCAGCACACCTATGAGACGCCTGGTGCTGGCTGGCCCGCTCTCCTTGTTGGTCTCCGCATGTTCCGGACTGCAGCCCAGCTAGCTCCCGCTCTTGCAAAGCCCATTCTCCCTGCCACTCTCCCTGGCATCCTCCCACCCCCAGACACCCATGCTCTCGCCGTCCGGGCTCCTGTTGGTGGTGGCCGTGGTTTCCCGGCCATCTGTTGGAACTGTGAAGCGGTGGGTCATCGCCATGATGCCTATCCCCTGCCCCTGGTTTCCGACCTTCGTGAGCGGATCGCTTGCCAGTGTGTTCTTCCACGTGGCCATGCCCTCGATGCTCCTCCTGCACCGTCCCCTAGGCCAGCTCCTCTCACCGCACCGGGCAGTCCCCCACCACGTGTCATTCCTCTTGTCCCACCCATCGGCCCTGTACTCCTTGTCGCTGTTGCTCCTCATCTCACTAAGGATGCCATTGTCGCCTTCATTCGACACATTCTTGCGGAGGGTGTCCTTGGCGGTCCACCGCCTGCGAGTTTGTCTCCCTTGTTTGATTGCTTCGCCACACCTGCCTCTTCTCCTCTTCCTCCTCCTCTCTCCCCGTCGCTCCCTTTGTCAGCTGGCTGGGCTCCACGCACAACCATGTACTACCTTGTTTTTGGCACTGAGCGTATCGTCTCCTCGTCTTCAGTCGTCGACGGGGCTACCACGGATCACATGTATCCCGTTCATGAGCTCTTCATGTCGTTTGGTCTTGTCGCTGTCATCACAGCTGTCTTCACCGGTGATGGTGCATCCCAACAGATAGTGTTGGCACTATCTGTTTGACGTCTCTTGCCCGTAACTTGTCCTTGTCCTTTGTTCTTTATGTTTCTGTCCTTGACTTTTCTCTCCTCTCTGTCCCGGCGCTCGGCACCTGCGGGTTCTCTACCACTTATGCGCTTGGTCTCGTCGCCATCACTGATCGCTCCACTGGGCGTGTTTTTCTTTGCGGTCGCCGACCCCCTGGCGAGGGCCTCTATCACATTCTTGACACCCACTCAGTCTCAGCCCACGTGGGTGACGCTGTTGCGCTTGTAGCCCTCTCCCACTCTGGCCACTCGCATCTCCCTCACCATCGCCTTTGTCATCTCCCAGCTTCCACCGTCACCTGTCTCCTTCGCACACTCCCGGCTGATGGGTTGTCCGACCCGTCGTTCCGTGCCCCATGCGCTGCTGACTGTACCTTTTGTGCAGTCGATAAGATGCATTGTCTCCCTTTTCCGGCCTCCCCCTCTCGTACTTATGCGTCTCTCGAACAGGTCCATGCTGATGTCCTCGGTCCTCTCCAGGATGAGTCTCTTGCTGAGCATACCAAGTACGTCTTCATCTTGATTAATGACTACTCCCGCTTCATGTGGGTCTTCTTTCTCCGTGGAAATAGCGGTGTTGCAACCACCATACAGTGGTGGTACGTGTCTGCTCAGCGTCATAGTCGTCACCAGCTCCTTCACTTTCGCTCTGATCGTGGTGGTGAGTTCTTCAGCGACACCACAGCCTTTTCTGATTGTGAGAGCATTGTTCATGAGCTTTCTGGCCATATTCTCCTCAGCATAGTAGGGTTGCAGAATGCTGGAACCGTACCCTTATTGAGGGCGTCCACACCATGATGGCCGAGACTGGTTTTTTATCGTGGTCAGAGTTTCTGGTTTGATGTTGCTCGCTACCACACTTGGATATGGGACCAGATTCTGTATGGACCTCTTGCCCCCGACACCATGCCATTCGAGCTGCTCTTTGGTCGCCGCACAGACCTCAGCCAGGCCGTGGTGTGGGGTACTATGGTCAGTGTCTATCTTGCCCCTCCCTCTCGGTCCGGCAAGCTCAATCCGCCTGGTCGTGTCTATGTCACACTCGGTGTTGCTCCTCGCTCCTAGGCGCATCGGTTTTGGGATCCGGTCACACATCAAATCGTCAAGTCGTGTCATGCCCGCTTCTTCGAGCAGTTGACATACAGCGCATTCTGTGCAGACCGTACCCCTCCACCTCTGACCTCTGTCACTGTTTACTCTACCGATGATCTTCTCTGTGCCGGGTCCCTGCCATCTCTCGAGCCACTTTTCGCATCCTCTGACCCTGTTTTATCCTCCCTCATTCCTCCTACTTACCTTTCCACCGTGCCTACCGCTCCTCCTCCCCCAGCCTTGTCCACGTGTCCCCTGGTCCACCTTGCCCATCCCACCTCACGTTCCCCCTCCTTCAGTCCCTTTGGTCCCCGCTCCTCCCATCCCGACCCCCTCCGCCACCGCTGCCTTGTCTCACATCCCATCTCCTCTTGCCCCCACCGTTGTGCCCCCGGCACCCACGTCCCTGTCACCTTCCTCCGTGCTCTCTGTGCCACCCGCGCCTGCCCCCGTGCCACCGACCCCTCCCCTGTGCTTGTCTCCTATGTCCCCCCCTCCCCCCTTGCCTCCGTCCCATCACCGTGGCGGCTTGCAATCCGTCTCTTCCCTTCCTACCCTCTTATTATCCTCGTTTCCCTCTCCCCCCTCTCCCCCCGGTTTCCCACCACTTCCCCGGCCTATTCCTCCCGCCTTGACGGCCACTCAGGCACATAGCTCCCCTCATGCACCCGTCCCCGCTCGTTGTTCCGACCCTATCCTCCTCTCCATTGAGGACGTCCCCAAGGAAGGTGCTCTGCCTCCTCGCCCGAGTGCTTCTCCCGCTAGCCCCATTCTTCTCGCCCCTCTTCCACCCCGTCCGTTGTCCCTGACTATCCCGCCTTCCCCATGTTCCCCCCTTCTGTCTCCCCTCCTCAGCATCCTTGCCCGTGAGACCCTTCCCCCTTTCCACCCCTCTCACCGTACCCTTCCCTGTCTACGCCTCTCCTTGCTCCCCTCTCTTTGCCTTGCCCGACCGCCCCTGCAGTGTTACCGCCGCCTCGTGCATCTGTCCGCCCGTCCTCCTGCATGCGCGACCATGCTGCATGGGCTCAGCCTCCCGTTGTCACCCCACCTCCTCCCTCTGCCACCGTTGCCCTCGTTACTTCCTCTCCCCCCTCCCCTCCTGTCCCTCCTCCCCCTTCTCCTCCCTCCTCTCCCCCTCTCCCTCCCGCTCACCCCATGTTGGCCACTCCCCCTCCTTCCCCTGTCTCTTCTCGCACACGCTCCTGTACTACTCGCGCTTTCGCTTGCCTTGTCACCCCTTTCCTTCCCCTACCCCCTCCCCCTCCTCTCATGTGCCCACCTACACTTCCTTCTCCCCCGCCACTCCCCTACGACTCCCCCACCGTGCCTCCCCCTCCGTCCCTCTTGCCTCCGCCTCCACCCTCTTCCGCCCCCACTTCGCCCATGTCTGCCTCCGCCTCAGCATCTCCCGTGCTCTCCGTTCCCACGACCTCTCTCCCTTCCCCTCTCCTCGCTTCGCTGACCACCCCTCCTGCCCTGCTCCCCGACCTGGCCTCGTGCCTCGTCCTCTCCCCATCTCCGGCCTCCGTACCCCACCCTCTCCTTCCGTACACCTTTCACCTGGGCCAAACTCACGGTCATCATTTCTTTCACCTCGAGTTCCGTCACGTGGTGGATGTCTGCAGAGACCACCAGTTCGTCAGTGCTCCCGCGGATGTTGCTCGCACACTTACTGTCACCTCTTCCCCTCCTGCAGCCTCTTCCCACTCGCCCGTTGGTGACTCCAACCCGCTCACGGTCGCTGACGCCCTTTCCTATCCTGGCGTGCGGCGTGTCTGGTCGAATTAGCTGCGCTCTATGACCAGGGCGTCCTGGAGCTCGCTGACCTCCCT
Source organism: Penium margaritaceum (assembly GCA_023375785.1). NCBI lineage: Eukaryota > Viridiplantae > Streptophyta > Zygnematophyceae > Desmidiales > Peniaceae > Penium > Penium margaritaceum. The sequence goes on along the minus strand of SZWC01007249.1, from coordinate 10,924 downwards.
CCTGGTCGCACGGCGATAAAGGCCAAGTGGGTTCTCCGCAGATAGTTCACCGCCACTGGTGCGCTCGATTGGTACAAGGCCCGCATCACAGCCAAGGGGTACTCCCAGATCCCTTGCATTGACTTCGGCGACACCTCTTCTCCGTTCGGTCGTTTCACCACGAGTCGCTTCGTCATCTGTATGGCCGCTTCCATCCAATTGGAGCTTCACAGATGGACGTCAACAATGCTTTTCTCCACGGCCACCTAGATGAGGAGCTCTACATGGTTTAGCCTCCCGACTTTTCTGATGGCTTCGCGAAGGTGTGCCGCCTCCGTCGTACGGTCTCCGCCAGTCCCCTCAATGCTGGAACGAGGAGCTCACCTCCACCCTTGTCCGTTGGGGCTTCCGTCCTAGCCAGTCCGACCCTTCCGCAATCATCGGCAGCACGCTTGTGGTGTCTGCCTTCATTCTGGTGTATATCGACGACTCACTCATCACCTCGCCGTCCTCTTCTACGATCGTTGAGGCCAAGGGCCTCCTCTCCACGACGTACCGTATGAACGATCTTGGCCTCGCGGCCATGTTTCTTGAGATGCGGCTCGAGCGTCTTCTTGGCTGTCTCCCTGTTCACTAAGAGCGCTATGTCCTTACCCTCGGCGACCGCTTCTCCTCTGTCGTCGACCTGTCGCGACCCCTCTCCACTACCTCCTCCCCCATGCTGCCCGGCACCCAGCTCGCCCTCCGTGTCGCCAATGTTGTTGTGCAATGAATTAATATTTATTTTCCTCATGAAAAAACCGCGTGGAGCCGGGTTCACGTGTCAGAGTTGTATTCTTATGGAGAGTAGTGACGTGAGGGTGGAAAATTCTCATGAAGCATCGAGGGGCTTAGAGGGAGAGAGAAATAACATTAACTTTGCTTGCTAGGGAACTATGACAGACATCCTTAGATCACCAATCTTAAAGTTTCCTTTTAACAAAAAACAGATTGAGAAACGGTTCTTATGCAACCCAGCAAAGGTTTAGCATGTAGGTCAGCTCGAAGCCCTCATTAGATGTGCGATTCAATAAGGAAACCTGTTTCTGTTGTGGCCAACCTTCAAACTCTGTCGGCCAATCTGACCAACGTGGGAGCCTGGTCGGAAAATTTGGACGTCCTCATGGCCCGACCTCAGGTTCCAGTCAGTGCCTGGCTTGATTTGGCCACATCAGCGACACCGTGCACCCATGACCGTTGCTGGGTAGCGAACAATTTGACAAAAACTCATCGCACTTAATGTGAAGTTTCCTGAGACAAACAAAGAAACATTTCCTCGATAAATCAGGTCCAAAGTATGCTCATGTTCTGTCATTGGGTAGAAAAAGGATCATAAGAGGTTGTGAAATGTCTTTCCCCACTGGTTTGCTGGCGACCAGTCATGCGCCATAACCAGGCCGATAGAAACACGGCCATCATGAGTCGCATGGGCAGTCCGCAGGCCCTCTGGTCGATTGCTACTAGAACACGGGCTCTGGTGCTGGTGGATCTGTGGGTGCCGCATCTTTAGAAGGTAATAACCAGGGCCCCAGGGTAGGTTTATCCTACTATGTAACCCAAAAAATGATGGTAATGCGCCGGATCGACTTCAGCCATTTAGCCGCAGACAGGAGCGTGGCTCGCTGTCGCCGCCGCTGTCCGTTGTGTGCGGCTGCCATCGACGAAGCGGTACGCCCCCTCTGGTGGCCCACGAGTGGTGGGAGGCGGAGGGCCCCTGTCACGTCAATATTTCTGCAGCTCACCGAGTGTGTCACGTCTCACAGAGAGTCCATGTCCCGTCCATGCGCTGCAATGCACTCCGATGGCCGCAAGCGAGGAGCGGCGAACGAGAGTCGCGGTACGAGAGAACCTCTCGGGCTCATCCTGGGGCACGAGGGTGGTTCGATCATACGGCGTGCGGCTCGCTCGCAGTACAGATCTAACATGATCGAAAGAAAGTAAGGCCCGAGTGAAATTCACTGTCGAGGAATGAAGCTGTTTGATAAAACCTTCAATGCTTTGATGATGTCATATCATGGATGCAAGCAGTCGTGGATTCCCACGTCATGCAATCTATCCCTTGTTGTGTGTCACGAGCATGGTCTGACCTCCCCGTGGTCGCCCTCAGTCGTGGTGATCTTCACAGCTACTGCGCTGCACGCACACGGGCAATAGGTGCTGCTTTAGTGGAGTAGTTTAACCTTAACGAGTTCATCATTGACTTGAACATGTTTGACGCCGAAATTGCACTCCGAGTCTCTTAGTGCCGGCGGAGGTGACGGCTGCTCGTGAGTATCACCGTCTCAGAAACGCCGTCAGGCACTAAGCCTAGAATTCACAGAGCGGCACCCTCGAGGAGCGATAGCAGCGGTGTTTCAGGTCAAGGGGCACGAAGGCTGAGATAGAACCGGTTGGGACGCTGCAGGATCTCAAGACGTTGGAAGCGAACATGGGTGAGTGCGGGAATGAATGCTAAGTTCTGAAACTGGCAGGCTCATCGTATCCCAATGATTGCCCTGCTGCATTTACGACCAAAATCTCTGCTTTGTTGGAGCAACAGTTGTGTGTACGTCGTGGTGGCAGGAATCCTCGGAGTTACTAGATGCGGCTGCTTCTGCTTGACTCATTAGGTACGAAGTAGCACAAGCGTCGATAGTTCCACCTTTTTTGAGTAAGCGTATGTCTCACTGCACATGGTGGCTCCGGGCATCTGATGCATGAACGGCAAGCCTTTTTCTGAAAGTGCGAACAAGAGCAATTTAAGTCGACGAAGGTGATTTTCAACCGGTGTGGTGCTGCTTGTGGCAATGCTGGTTGAACCATCTCGAACACACGTTTCCATTTCGAAGAGAAACATGCCTTTGGCCTCAAATCTGACCTAAATCTCGATCATTTCCGGTTGTGTTCCTTTCAATTGTGGTACCACCAACAGAGAGATCAGGCTGTTGAGAGACCCTCTCAGTGACCCGATGTGAGATGTAACGAGCAGCAGCACGTGATGTGATTTGTACATTGTGCCTCCCACGCATTATCCACACCGCAGGGCAATCTCCGTCCAAGGAGCTTGTGGAGGCTGCGAGGTCAGGCGATAGCAAATCTGTGGAGCGCTTGCTAACAACCGCTGGCCCTGACCATGCAAACGTCCACTTTCGTCACACAGGAGGAATGACGGCCCTGCTGGCAGCAGCAGAATCGGGTAATGCCAAGGTGGTGCAGCTCCTGCGCAAGGCGGGCGCCAACCACAAGGTGGTTGACGACCACGGCCGGAGTGCTCTAATCTTAGCAAGCATGAAAAACCATGTGGCAGTGGTGCAGCTGTTGATGGGGTTCGGGGTTGACGTGAACTACACGTATAAATCAGGGAGGACTGCGCTGATGGAGGTGGCAGAAGCAGGTCAAGTCGATCCTGTGAAGGTGCTTCTCAAGGATGGAGCGGATGCACTCCTGGCAGACTCCTGTTGGGACACTGGCCTCCACATGGCATCTGCCAATGGACATATCCTTGTCATCCATGAGCTTCTGAAAGTGGATGGGTGTGATGTGAATGGCCGCGATAAGAGTGGTGCAACACCGCTGATCCTGGCTGCCGAGGGTGGCCGTACGGAAGTGGTGGATGTCTTTCTTCAGCATGATGCATCTGTTGATGTGCAGGATGCTGCTGGATTCAACGCACTCATGTCCGCTTCTGGTAAGGGTCATCTGGCTGTGGTCCGGAGGCTTGTGGAAGCAGGATGCGACGTTCACACTGTCAACTGCAGAGGAGAGAACTGTCTCCTGAAATCTTTCACAGTTTCCACACCTCACATGGCTATTGTGAGAGAGCTGCTTAAGAAGGAATTTTACTCTGATTCTGCAGTCTTTCATGCTGCAGATTGGTGGTGGCGCCCTGAAGACCGCTTGTCGTCCCTGTTGGAGGCTGGTGGCAATGCCAATGCTCTGAACAAGGAGGGAACACACATCCTCCTCTGCCTGATGAAAGAGTAGAAGCAGTCCGATGAGGTAATCAGGGCCCAAGTTGCAATGCTTGTGAACACAGGGGCTAACGTCAACGTCAAAGGCTCTGGAGGAGTGACTCCTCTCATGCTGGCGGCCACNGCAAGGGGCTGAGATTGATGCCCTTGATGACTGCGGCCGCACTGCACTTGTTCTTGTTGCGGAGGCTGAGGCAGCGAGACTGAGGGCAGAAGACAATAGAGGCTTCAAGAATCTGAGCAACATGGTGCTGCACCTTGTGGGGCTTAGCAGCAACCCACAGGCTGCATACAGGGGAGACTTGCTGATGGCGCAACTGCTGCTGGAAGAGGGAGCCAGCATTAATGGAAGGTGTTTGGAGAATGATTCAAAAGTGGCTAAGAGGGCTGACAGGGACTGGACCCCAGTCATGATGGCGGTAAGCAAAGGCCAAGTTGCCTTTGTCAGGGCATGCAAGCAGCTTGGGCCACGTATCAACGTGGGACAAGGGCTAAACCGCATGACATGCCTGACCCTTGCAGCAGAAAAAGGTGACAAGGCCATGGTAGAATTGCTGCTAGAGATGGGTGCCGAAGTGGATCTGGTAGATGGTGATGGTAGGACGCCTCTTGAGGCTGCAAGGCGTGCCAGCCATGAGGACATCAAGGACATCCTTCTGAAGCATGGAGCAAGGGACACACCATGCACTGGAAAGTAAGCCTGCCCTTTGTAGAAGATCAGGGAAAGTTCTTCAGGCAGAATTGCGTGTAAATACATTGAGTAAACACTAATAGGCTCCTTTACTTGACAAGGGCATCGCGTCATGAAGTGTCTAAGAGTCTTGCAAGCTGGCGTGATTTGCAATTTCCTTTCTATCTTCAAGTTGCCCTTGGCTGGAATAAACAATGTTACGGACATAACAAGGGGTTGTGCTTATGATTTCCTCTTCATATCTCATGTCAGCCGTCAGAACCATAGCATTGCTGATCGAAAGCGTGCATGATCATGTACAACACAAAAGATGAGAACTGATTGCCAGGGAGTACTCATTTTGCATGCAAAGCATGTACCTGAAGCATGTTGAACATGAAGTGGGATGCAGATAGGTTCCTGACAATGGAATGAGACTACGTTCCTATTTCAAAAGGTCTTAAGAAAGAGAGGCCTATTCATTGGATCTGATAGATGGACATGCTCCTGCAGAAAAGGATGGGAGAGATGTAATCAAGAGGCATATATCTAAGAATAAGTTGTGGATACAGATTGAATGGTCACAATTGAATCAAGATCCATTATCTCACCGTAATGTCATCGACGGATGGTTCCAATCCATAGTTGTAAATATTGCACATGCAATGGACTCAAGCCCCTCTTGTAGAAGCAGTATTCAAAAGTTGAACAACCTTAACTGACCATAATGGGCTGAAG
>SZWC01007248.1:118303-130332 GCA_023375785.1 Penium margaritaceum | reverse complement strand
TATCTTTATCTATATCTGTATCTGTATCTATATCTATATCTATATCTATATCTATATCTATATCTATATCTATATCTATATCTATATCTATATCTATATCTATATCTATATCTATATCTATATCTATAGCTATATCTATATCCATATCTATACATATATCTCTATGTTTATATCTAAACATTTATGTATATATATGCATTTCTATTCTATATCTATATCTATATCGATGTCTATATATATCAAAATGTATATGTTTGTCAATATCTACATGTATATCTCTATTTATATCTATATCTATAACCAAATCTAGATCTTTTATATATTATGGTTATATTGATATCTATGTTTACATTCGTATATATGTTTATGTCTATGTTTTATCTTCATGTAAGTTCATATGTATGAGTAGGGTGAAAAAAATCTATCTACATATTTAAATACATGAATATGTTTTTGTGTAAAATATATATTAATTTTTTCATGAGTATAAAAATTTAACAACGAAATATAATATTAATCCATCAATTTCCGTGTTTTCACAAAGTTGATTACGTTTTTGTAAAAAAACTCATTTTGTTGTTTATAAAACAGAGCATGAAACATGAAAGGATTTTTTGCAAAGAATGTACAAGGAAGATGAAAAGCAGCTCACCAATTTGGAATTTACTTTTTTCTCTGATTGAATCATATTTTTTTGTTTTTCAATGTTCGTACAGCCTCATGTTATCATTGTGGACCCCACATCAGTGTCAAACATAATCATGTACGTGGAGTTTGGTACAACCATATTCAGAATGTAAAGTGGATACACCTGTGAAAATGTTGTCGCGGTCAACTACCCGCATGTTTAGTCTTGACTTCGTGTTTCCTTGGTGTTCGCTGGATGCATCATGTCCATTTTCTTGCTGGGATTTCGGCCTTCACATGTTCGCACTTCTCCTCTGGAAGAACCCGAAGGGGGTACTTAAGATTTGGGTTGATGCTAATAAGTTTTAAGTACCCCCATCGAAGGACAAAAATTTCACACCCCCCGTATAATCTTTTCTGCCATTAGCTACCCCCATCGAGGACTTCGCTGTCAGACCGGGCAGCACTCGCTCTTGGAAAGACTGCTGCTGTCAATGATGAATCCAGTTGTACATCGTTTTCGATGTCATTCCTTCCCGCCCGACTTCGAGAATCCGGGCATCATTATTGCTTTTCTAGACACACCAATGGGTGTCCTACAAGTCCATTGATTTCGTACAATATCCACGATTGGTGAGGTGCTTGCTCCAAAGGAAAGACAATCATCTAGACAAGTTTGACAGGGGGAAAGAACATGGACAAAACATGTTCTCAAGCATTGCTAATAATTCAAGGCAAAATGAAGCAAATAGGGAGCCCCTTCACATGCTTTCTATAATCATGCATAAGTCCAAGTTCCTTTCAAACATGCCAATAAACTCATCATATACAAAGGATGGGATATTCTAGATAGACTATTGCATTTCTATTCTTCTATAATTCACTCTATTTTCTAATAATATGTAATAATTTTTGTCAAATTTTGACCGCAATAGTCCTCTTTAACATGAATAATGGATGTTCGAGCAAGTACGTAATTATGTCTAAACGGTCGTGAACAAACACTCATAGATGGATGGTAATCTTCAACTTTACATTTCTAATACCATCTCTTCATTTATTCAATTTTTCGAAACATGGGATTCATTCTAACCTCCTACCACAACTATTTCAGTGAGATTCTTGTTTTCATGGTTGGAATCTTATCTCTCATGTAAGTGGAAAAAGGGTGTCATCACCCTACAGCCTCATTAGGTGGCCTTCCAACTGACATTCAACCAAACGTTAACTTTAATCCAATTATTTTCCAAAAAATACATCATTAGCATATTCCATCAATGAGGTTTGATCATTGCAATTTCAAGGGAGTGACCATGTATACAGGAATTCTCAATAACTATAACTATAAGAATGTTTCACAAATTAACCATTCCATATCATAATTTGGAAATTTTATAATTCTTATTAACGATGTATCCAAAGAACCTCCAAATCAGACATGTTATGACCAAATGAGGCGCTCTTTAGATGCCGCATTCCATCTAATGATATCATGCATACTTTGTCTCGAATCAAATGAAAATCATAAACCCTCTTATAAGTGAATTTGAAACTTTTCTTTACAATGTTTTAAACAATTTTCAGAGGGGGGTTGAGAGACCCCATGCGTTGAAAGGGAACGTCTTCGGCCCCGCAACTAGAAGGCCTACTAGGAGCCCACGTAAAAATAAAACCCTAAAACCCCAATTTTAACTTAAAGAAGGGTTTTTAATTGTAAAAAAATTGACAAAATCCTTCACCTGCTTAGCCAAAAACGTGGTTGTTAAGGGTCCCCGACCCTTAAGCCATCCCATCTTATCACCCACTATCCCCGGTGACCCCACTTGATCCACATGGCTCATTTCACCGATTCGTGTGGCACTACCTTGGAACAATACCCCCCACTAGGAGTAAGAGGTGCATCCGCATCTCCAGTAATCCTAACGTGGGATTATAGCCTTGGAGCTCTGATGCCATCAAAATTAATTTGGCATAATCCTTAGTTGACTAGGAAAAAACCGTAGTGCTTGAGGGTATCCAACCCTCAAGCCTATTTGTCTCACCGCCCATTGTCCAAGGTGGACCCGCTCAAGACACATGGCTCATTTGACAGGTCAGCGTGGTACTACCATGCTAACGGAAGCGGTTTTCATGGATGAAAACAGGTTTTATTCTCGGAAATGTTATTAAAAACTGGATTTGCACTCAATTAAAATCAAGTAATTACCTTTTTTAACTCAGAAACCCCCATTTGTAAATGTAGTGTTTTGTTATTGCATGGGATTTGCTTGCATAAACATAGAAAACCATGAACTTGCGAATGGGCATTTGTGAGTCAAAAGAAAAGAGGTTAATTGCTCCATTGTGATGCTCGCGATAGTGAGGGTGACACATCACCCCACTTACTTTTCTCGATCCATGACTTGCATCACCACTTGGGCATGGCCATCAATATGGATATCCATTTTCTAACTTACCTGATATTTGTTTTCATGTTTAACTTATGGATGTATCGTGCTTCGTTCATGCTTACGCCAATACATCAGTTGTTACGCCCTTAATTTTTCAATTGTCTTTAGTGAAGGAAATGTAATTCTTATTTCATTAGGGGGATTTTATTGATACATGATACACAGTTAAATTTGAACACTTTGTCAAACGCGTTACATTATTCATATTCTAATAGGCATGGGCCCATTAGCAAACGATAGATGTATCCATGCATGAATAAAATGGATGAATATACCTAATAATGCTAATAGAACTGTTAAGAAGATCACCTATTTGCATGCATGATTGTGAGAAATAAAAATAGTGAATGCTACATGTTGACATCACACATTGTATGATTTATACATGATGTAGTTTGGCTTTTTTTTGTAACTGGACTAATGGTTGGCATTTTCTTCATTATGTGGGTGTATGCGGTGGTTTCACAAGCACGTGAATGAATTTAGCACTTTATAAGCCATGTGGGTAAATGTAGCATTTTAAGTAGTGAGCTGGTGTGCTTGTCACTCATGTTAAAAATGTATATAGGTAGCCTTTACCCAATTTACTATTATCATGTCTTTAATACAGTATTAACCCTTCATTCACGTTCATTTACGATATTTTCCACCTTGATATCGATGATTGATTCTTGTGTTTCAAAACAGGCTAAAAAACTAACATATTTTGAAAGTTAGAAATTTAAGAAGTCTACATAATGTGTTCCATTATGAGTGAGGTCTCTCTACATGCAACACTTCATTGTGGAAATTTCTTGTTTTCTATAAAAATAAAGTACATCTGCTTGGGTCGACCCATGTGACTTTGGGTCGAAAATGATTCCTAATCAAAATTTACTTGAAAACCTGAGTTGGGTATTGAATGTGGCGTTTCCTCCCATTCTGAAAAGGGTATGCACGGTTGCGTCCTAAATCTCATGTTTACATTGCATCGCAAATCCGACATCGCTCCAACATTTGAATGGGATTCTTTTGAGAACAGATTGTGGAACGGATCCTTCTACACACAACTTCCCGCCAATGGTGCACCAATGACGACCAATGAATGCAATGGACACCGCATGCAGGATATCAAGTCGGTCCGTAAGGAGGATCATCGTTTCGCTCGCGCAAACCACTTGCAAAATGTGAGAATCCCCATACGCAAGCACCACACTAGTGGTTTTCTAGTGGCTGTCGTCGTCACAATTGACACACACACCTGCGGCGACGGTCGGCTGGATCTCGCCCCCCCGGTGCGCGACTGCAACAAGTGCACATTTTACTTTTAGAAAACAATGCACGAAACCTGTCGTTCTTTTCTTCTGTGAACATTCTGCTAGACGTTTAAAATGAACCATTCCACATGAGTTCATATCTTTATGCCTCCACTATGTTACAACGAACGAAGCGTAGATGGTGAACAGGTAGAAGTTGCGAGGCAATACGCGATTTAGAATTTGGAACAATCGCGCAATTCATGATATGCGGTAAGTGTACTTCGATGACAAGTGTCGAAATGATCTAACATGTATATACAAGTGACGAGTTACGAATGAAGCATAGTCAGGGTGGTTGGGTCGAATGTCAAGCCACATGTGCAAAGTCGCTTCGTGAGTGGTCGGATTCGAGAAGGTCCGCCGAGAATGGACGGTCAAATGCGAGATGCATCTTTTTACATCCAGATTCGTCGTGAAGCATCAAGAAGTCTGTCGAAAGGTCGTGACACTTCTGTTCTTATGCTCACGAGAGTAGTTGAAGCTGTCAGAAGGTTCTGGAGTTTCCACTGAGGGCGGGACAGTTGACCAGTTTGCCCTCGGTCGTAGGAGTGAATATCGCGGTTCATGCAACGCAATGGGCTGTTTGTGTAGTACCAGAAATTCCCACTCGAGAAGATTAGGGACTCCTATACGTCAAGTCCATAACACCTCCCCCTCTTTTAGCCACGACGTCCCGGTGCGCGTGTAGTTGTGGCCCGGAGACGGCAGTAGTAGTCGTCGATAAGATGATGGACGTCTCGAAGATTGTTGTGGGGTTCCCAGCTGTTATGCGTGGCGTCGTAGCCGTGCCACTTAACGAGATATTCTGTCGTCTTGCCTCGTCGTCGATGGCCGAGGATGTCCACAATGACGTACTCTGTGTCTTCATCCACTTGAACAGGAGGCGGAGGAGGGACATCTCTGCCTGGGAAGTTCTCTCTAGGGTCTGCTGATACGGAACACCCGATGAGCTTACATAGTGTCAGGGAGTTGGAGTCGCGCAACCATAGGGGTTTGCATGTGCTCCATCTCAAATGGTCCCAACCACCAAGGTTTGAGCTTTGAGCACTTAGATCCGCGGAGCTTGATGTTCGTTGAGCTCATCAGGACTTTGCCGCTTGCGATGAAGATGTAGTCGCTGCGATGTCGATCAACTACTTGCTTCATCGCTACTTGTGTCTTCGCCAGGGTTTGCCGTGTTTCCTCCCAGACAATGGTGAAAATTCGATGTTCTATCTCGACAAAGGGAATGTTGTTGCGGCTCTGTAACCCTGCTGGTATGGCGGGGAGTTTGCCATACACCACCTCAAATGGAGTTTTAGCTGTTGTGGCGGCAATCGTCGAATAATGTGCGGCATCGACGGTGGGGAGTTTTTGTGCCCAATCCATCCCATGAGGTTTGCATAGCGGTCGGAGCAGTTGTATTAGCATCTGATTTGTTCGCTCGGTTTGAGCATCGGTTTGAGGATGAAACTGTTGTGCTTTGTGCCGTTCCTGTATAGTTTAATGTGACCACTCGGCCGTGTCCATACTCGTGCAGATCCCTGAGGCAGGCGGCCCAGGTGACACCGGCGCGACAACAGGCGGCGGACCACCCGCCTGGAGCTGACCGACCACTGTTCCAGAGCCCCAAATGTCACCGGGACTCCTTGCTGTGCCTTCTACGTCTTGCAAGCGCCTTTCGGCGGACTGGGCATGAGGCCCATTTGCATGATTTTGCATTGTATACTCGCTGTCAGTCGATGGATGCATGCATGTGACCAGTCGTTGCGTCCGTCTTTTGATTGTGCACGTCTAGGTTCAGACGGCGTAGGATTCTGACATGTGTGCGCAGAGTTACGGCCAAAACAGTGGTTTTGGGCCGGTTTTAGGACAGCTCTTGGACTGCCGCGTGCGACACCCGCCGTGCGCCGCGACAGGTGTTTATGCCCTGGACCTGTCAGTTNTTTTGCATTGTATACTCGCTGTCAGTCGATGGATGCATGCATGTGACCAGTCGTTGCGTCCGTCTTTTGATTGTGCACGTCTAGGTTCAGACGGCGTAGGATTCTGACATGTGTGCGCAGAGTTACGGCCAAAACAGTGGTTTTGGGCCGGTTTTAGGACAGCTCTTGGACTGCCGCGTGCGACACCCGCCGTGCGCCGCGACAGGTGTTTATGCCCTGGACCTGTCAGTTTTCATTTCTCTCTGCAAATGCTATATTGAAGCATTCTGACACTATGCCTTGTGTCTCCTAGCCAAACCCTTGCCGTTGTGTGTACGACCTGTGACTGTCGTCACCGTCTGACCAGGCACTGACGCTTGGTCAACGGCTGTGTGGCTAGTAAGCTTCCATGCACTTTCTCATGGTATCAGAGCAGTGAAACAGTTCTCAGTGAGCTGCGCAGCAGAGACGCAGCAGAGCAGCAGCAGTGAGAGTCACCGCTACAGGAGACCTTCTGGGACCTGTTGGAGACGGCCGGTCGCCGTCCACGTACTCCACCCACCACGTGAGATCGTAGCTGCTGAGGCAGCAGCAGCGGTGTGTACCGCCACGCAGAGGTGTGTGGCGGCTGCGGTGCGTACAGCCGCCCCTCCCTCCACAGCCGCAGCAGCAGAGTAGTAGCAGCAGAGGCGGCAGCGGCAGCAGCGCAACAGCAGCGCAGAAGGAGCGGCCGCCATAGCAGCGTGGCAGCAGTGGCGGCAGCAGCAGCGCAGCAGCAGCGTCCGCAGCAGTAGCGCAGCAGCGGTAGCGGCACAGCAGCAGCAGCGGAAGTCGCAACGGCAGCAGCAGCGCAGCAGTGGCAGCCAGTAGCAGCGTGCGACGGCGGCAGCCAGCAGCAGCTGCAGCGTGCAGCAGCAGCGCCGCGCTCAGTAGCAGCCGCTGCGCGCAACAGCAGCAGGAGCAGCGCAGCCGCTGCTGCCACCGCTACACATGCAGCTACGCAGCTGCTGCTACAGCTGACAGCACAGCTGCAGCAGCAGCTGGGCGGAAGCTGTTGCGCAGCTTCCGCGCAGCTGCCGCGCGCCACCGCGCAGCGGCAGAACTGTGACAAGAGAAAAAAAAAGGGGGGGGACGAGATGAAGTCAGCATTGTTGATTGCTGACGTCATCAAGTTGTGCTGACATCAGCAACCACTTGCTGACGTCAGCATTACACTTAGCCAAAATTTCACCCGGAATGTCAAAAGTTTCCAGCGTTCCAACTCCCCGAGAAATGCAGACGGTTTTGAAATCTGGCAAACTTGACCTGTCATCCCGTAGTGAGCGGCGACATGAGTTCGCCCAACGAATTGACAAGGGACCACGTGATCCCTCCTCCTCTTCTTCAGGGGTATTGAGCCCTCGCTCGCAGGCCATTGAGGACCTGCGCAGCCAGTAGGAGGAGATGCGTCATCTGCAGCGAGAGCAGATTGACGCGATCCGCACGCTGACCGAGCTCCTACGCGCTCAGTCCACGGCTCCTCCGCGGATTTCTGAGGGAGCTGCCGGCGTTGCGGCCTCCACCCAACACTTAGCTCAGGTGCCCGTGACAGGTGCCGTGCCTGCTTCACCTCCTAGTGTGGTTTCCCCACCACCTGCGGACCTCCTTGACGATGAGCCATTCATGCCAGGCTTCGAGGATGACTCACAGGAGCGGGAGATTCATCTCCTACAGAAGCGCCTCCGTCAGCTGCAGAAGGGTATCCAACCTCCACCCGTGTCCCCGATACGACCGTCACCTGACTTCCCCGGTGATCACCCCTTTCCAGGAGTCTTCCCCGTCTCTCGCCCTCCTCAGCCTGCGGTTGCTCTCCCCACGGAGCGGTAGCCAAAGGGCTTTGAGGCACCACCCCCACGGTACATCAGCGAGGATGGATTTGACTGCTGGGAGATCCTGTTTCAGGTGTGGGCCACTTCCGAGGGAGTGTGGCCTTACTACCACAGCCCATACCAGCCTACAGATCCAGCACAGGTGCTGACAGCAGCCAGGGCCATGCGAGGACTTCTCTATGCCATGCCACGCGAGACTGTCGTTGACTTCCGCCCCTTCCTCGGCGAGGCTGGCATAGGCACCGGAGCTGATCCGCGTGGAGGCTGGGATCTGGCGTTGTCCCTACTGCCCGTAGAGATGTACGCCACGTGTGCGTCACACATTCGTGCTTCCCACTGGCTCCGTGAGGGACCAGCGGAGCCTGCGCCCGATTACTGGCGACGCGCCATGCGTATCTACACGCGTCTGGGGACCTCAGGGGGCACACAACTGTGGGCACTTCGGATGATCATGCTCGGAGTTCGCCTGGAGTACACCGACATATTCACACGGTACAGCGACGCTGCTCTTGAGCCTTTCTCAGCCACCCTGCTGCTGCTCCCTTGGGCCCACCAGCTTTTCCTCCAGGTGACGTCGGCCCGCGAGGTAGTAGTAGCACATCAGGAGACTTCCCTCGCTGTAGCAGTCCTCGCCTCACCACCATCTTCCCTCCTGCAATCACCCTCATCTACCTCCATCACGACCTCATCTTCCTCCTCCTCTTCGACCCCGTCTACACCCACGCAGACGCAGGGCGTTGCCGCAGCCGCCCAGGGGAAGAAGAAGAATAGGAAGCGCAGATCGGGTCAGCAGCAGTCGTCATCCAGTGGTAGTAGTGGCCATTCCGTGCACTGCTGCAACTGTGGAGGTGCCCATCGCTACACCAAGTGCCAGCAGCCGCTTGACTGGGAGCGCATCACTTGCGGACTTCAGGCTGCCCATGCTGCCCGCACGGCGTCCGGCACGTCAACCGCACACTCCTCTGGACGCGCGGCGACCACGACTGCAGCTGTTCCTGCATCCTCACCGGCGAGCAGCAGTGATCCAGACCCACGTGACCGCACCATCGCCAAGCTCCGTCATCTTCTGGCGCTTCGCTTTCAGGGAGGTGCGAGTGTGTTGTCATCGTCGAGTGGGTCTTAGACTGCTTGTTCGTCCGTCCTCGTGACTCGTGATGACACGTGTGGGGGAGCACAGTCCGCATGTGATGATGATGGGCCTAACTGCACTGACTGGATTAATGAGTATCACCTTCGTGATGTACGTCGTTCGTTCCCACTGACGGCTCAGCGTCCCTCTGATGCCGAGTGTTCCATTGCTCGTTGTACAGTGACGTCCACGAGTCGTGACTCCGGTGGCACTTGGATCATCGATTCCGGTGCCACCCACCACATGACGTGTCGTCGTAGTGACTTTGTGGTACTTGGTCCCGTCACGACTGTCCGTTCTGTTCGTACAGGCTCGAGTCAGTCCTTACCGGTCCACGGTGTTGGGGTTGTATGCTTTGATGGTCCGTCTGGCCCCCTGTATCTCTCTGACGTGCTTTTTGTGCCTGATCTTCAGCTCAGCCTGCTATCTGTGCGTGCCTGCACTCTGATGGATCTCTCCGTTGAGCATATCGCTGATTCAGCGACTGTGACTGCTCTTGACACCCGTAGCATTGTCCTGCGTGCCTCAGTCGTAGATGATTTGTACCACATTGCTCGGCCCTCCTCCCCTTGCTCTCCCTCCTCCTCTGGCCGCGTTTTTGTCACTGGTGTTCTATCCCCGGAACACCAGCGGTTGCTCCACCGACGTCTATGTCACGTGGGCTCCGCCACTTTGTCGAAGCTCATCCGGACACAGCCCGCTCTTGGTCTTGACGTGGCTTCTTTCGAGAAGTAACCCAAGACCGATTGTCTTTTTTGCGCTGAGGGAAAGATGCACCGGTGCACTTATCCTGATTCGCGTTCCCGAGCGCTGAGGCCACTCGAGTTGGTCCACTCGGACCTGCTTGGTCCTCTCCCGGCCGAGTCCCTATCTGAGAGGGGATGGTATGTTCTGACGCTGACTGATGACTTCACCCGGATGCGGTGGGTCTACAGTCTGCACCAGAAGAGCGATGCCGCCCTTGCAGTTCGGCTCTGGCTCGTGATGGCTGAGCGTCAGTCTCGCCACACGCTATATACCTTTCGCTCGGATCGCGGCGGCGAGTTCCTCGGTGAGATGGACTCCTTCTTTGCTGAGCACGGCATTTTTCACCAGGTCTCCGCTCCTGCTACCCCACAGCAGAACGGTGTCTCTGAGCGCTGAAATCGCACCATGGAGGATGCGGTCCGCGCCATGCGGTCTGAGTGCTGTCTCCCGGAGTCCTTCGCCTTCGAGGGCTTCACCTACATGACGTGGGTCTGGAACCGCCTCCTGCATGGTCCGCTTCCGGATCATGTTACACCGTACGAGCTCTGGTTTGGCCACCGTGCTGATCTTCGTCTCGCGCGTGTCTGGGGTTCCTTGGCCTCCGTGTGGTACACCGAGGACCAGCAGGGGTCCAAGGTCTCCCCTCGAGGTCGCTTGTGTGCTTTCATCGGCATCTCCCCGCGGTCGAAGGCCTGGCGCTTTTGGGACCCCACTCGCCGTCGTGTCATTGAGTCCCGTGACGCGCTGTTTTTTGAGTCACTCACATACCGTGATCTGGCTTCGATCAAAGCGCTCTCCGCAGCTCATGTCCCTTCCTGTGAGGGTCCTTGGCAGATGGGGGAGACTTCTCCGCTAGTGACTATTTCTCGTCAGGCTGATGTGTCCGCTCGAGTCCCCTCTCGATCTCTAGCACTTGATGACCCGGCTATCATTGCCGTTGGTCCAGAGATCCCGCCTGCTCAGCCTGTTTCACATCCCACAGGTACCGCTACTCTCACACCTCCTCCTGCACCATCACCTATGTCCACTGGCACCCCTGCTCCGGTGTCTGACCCAGCCCAGCCCACTCCTCTCCCTACGTTGCCTGAACTCCTGTCTAAGTGTCCGGGCCAGCTGTCCCTCCGAGCTCAGTGTCCCCCACACACGCTACTCCTTGCACGGCATCTCCGGCTGCCTCGTCTCAGCCCTCACCAGCTGTTGTCGTACCTGTCCCTGTGGTCGTACCTGTTCCTGAGCCCGAGGTGTCTGACCCAGCCCAGCCCACTCCTGTCCCTACGTTGCCTGACACTCCTGTCTCAGTGTCCGGGCCAGCTGTCCCTCCGAGCTCAGTGTCCCCCACACACACTTCTCCTCGCACGGCATCTCTGGCTACCTCGTCTCAGCCCTCACCAGCTGTGGTCGTACCTGTTCTTGAGCCTGAGGTGCGCCCCTCGACCTCCGGTTACTCCCGTGAGCCCGGTGGTCGCCTTCGGCCACTAGATTCCGGAGCTCAGCGAGCGTCGGGTCCCGGACCCAGGCGTTCCTCTCACAGCATCGCGAGCGGTGATCGAGGCACAAAGGCCTTAGGCCTGAGTGTCCACTCTGAGCTTTCAGAGATACACCCAGCGTGCCGTATAGGGCACGACCTGGTCACTCGCGAGTTCCATATCGCCTGTGACGCAGCAGCTGATCTCGTAGCCGTCAAACCTAACACTGAGGCGTGTGCACTTGCCACGCAGAGTTCCCCCTCTATGGCGCCTGACCCGGGCACATTGAGGGAGGCTTTCTCATCGCAGGATGTTGAGGCCTGGCGAGCTGCTTGCGAGGATGAGCTTCGCGCCATCCGAGAGCACAGAGTCTACGAGCTGGTCGACCTTTCCCCTGGGAGGAAGGCGATTCAGGTCAAGTGGGTCTTTCGCAAGAAAGTGAAGCCGGATGGCTCACTGGAACACTACAAGGCCCGCCTGGTCGTCAAGGGGTTCTCTCAGATTGAGGGAGTTGACTACACTGACACCTTTGCCCCTGTC
>SZWC01007248.1:99834-118236 GCA_023375785.1 Penium margaritaceum | reverse complement strand
AGGACGGTGACAAGGTCTGGCGCTTGCGCAAGTCCTTGTACGGCCTCAAGCAGTCTCCACGGTGTTGGAACCGGGAGATCACTGGCACCTTGACTCGCGCAGGATACGTACAGAGCGAGGCAGACCCCTCACTTTTCATCCTACCGACACCCGAGCGGTTCACCGCCATCCTGGTCTATGTTGATGACCTTCTGATCGCGTCTCCGTCCCTGGAGGCCGTGAAGGAGGCCAAGGTTGTCCTGTAGACAGCCTACAGGATGAAGGACCTCGGTCCTGCATCGGTGTTTCTTGGTATGGAGATCGTGCGAGATCGCAGACATCAGATACTGTTGCTGCATCAGGCACGATATGCACGAGTCGTGGGGGAGCACTTCAGCGACCTCCTTCGTGCAGTGCCCACTGCTTCCACACCCCTCACACGTGATGGGCAGGATGCCCTGAAGGTGGATGACCCTACACAGCTGGGAGAGAGAGTGGACGTGACCTTGTACCTCCGTCTTATCGGATCTGTGATGTACCTGGCCACTACCACGCGTCCCGATATCGCGTTCGCCGTCAACCTCCTCGCTCAGTTCTCGCAGGCTCCACGTGCGAGAGCTCTTCACGCGACTGTGCAAGTGGTACGGTACGTGGTCTCCACGCCGTATCTCGGACCCTGCTTTCGTCGGCAGTGTTCGGTGGTCCTTGACGGCTACACTGACAGCGACTGGACTTGGAGCCCTGACGAGCGCAGTCGCACTGGCTACGTGTTTCTGCTCGGTGGTACCGCTTTGTCTTGGCGAAGCGGGAAGCAGGGCTGCATCACACATAGCTCATTGGAGGCAGAGTATGTGGCTTTGGGGGCAGGGGCTGCTGAGGCAGTTTGGCTGCAGCGCTTGTTTCTTGAGCTTGGGCAGTCAGTACCCGCCATTGTGCTGCGTTGCAACAAGCAGAGTGCTCTCGCCATTGCGGAGAACTCTGGTATTTTTCATGCTTGCATAAAGCACATTGCGGTTGAGCATCACTTTGTTCGTGATCTAGTGGAGAGACGCGTGATCTCCATCATGTGGGTTGTCACTGACTTGCAGCGTGCTGATTTCTTGACGAAGGCACTTGCCCGCGGAAAGTTCCTGGTGGCCATTCGTTCTGTTAGGCTTCGCCCCGTGCGTGACAGTGGTTGAGTGTGGGATGTAAGTTGGCGTCTCATCTGTCTGTGTCACTCACTATGTGGTTGTACCAGTGTTGCACGCGTATGGACATGCGTACCATCGGGTCATGGGGGAGTGTTGTGCTTTGTGCCGTTCCTGTACAGTTCACTGTGACCACTCGGCCGTGTCCATACTCGTGCAGATCCCTGAGGCAGGCGGCCCTGGTGACACCGGCGCGACGACAGGCGGCGGACTACCCGCCTGGAGCTGACCGACCACTGTTCCAGAGCCCCAGATGTCACCGGGACTCCTTGCTGTGCCTTCTACGTCTTGCAGGCGCCTTTTGGCGGACTGGGCATGAGGCCCATTTGCATGTTTTTGCATTGTATACTCGCTGTCAGTCAATGGATGCATGCGTGTGACCAGTCGTTGCGTCCGTCGTTTGATTTTGCACGTCTAGGTTCAGACGGCGTAGAATTCTGACATGTGTGCGCAGAGTTACGGCCAAAACAGTGGTTTTGGGCCGGTTTTAGGACAGCTCTTGGACTGCCGCGTGCGACACCCGCCGTGCGCCGCGGCAGGTATTTATGCCCTGGACCTGTCATTTGTCATTTCTCTCTGCATATGCTATATTGAAGCATTCTGACACTGTGCCTTGTGTCTCCTAGCCAAACCCTTGCCGTTGTTTGTACGACCTGTGACTGTCGTCACCGTCTGACCAGGCACTGACGCCCGGTCAACGGTTGTGTGGCTAGGAAGCTTCCACGCACTTTCTCAGAAACGCCATTGAAAGTTGAATCATGCTGTCGTAGCGAGTCATCAGTTCACGCCAAGAACGGCTAGTGAATCGACTGTCTCTGTCGCTCGTGATGGTTCTTAGTACGCCGTGTAGCCACACGATGTTATTTCGAGACAGTCATGGTGTTTCCTCAACGAGCGGGGATTAAGTGGGACATTTTCAAAAACCCATCGACGACCACGATGATTGCATCGTATCCCTCAAGTATGACCGGTAACTTGGCGACGAAGTTCGTCGAAGTAAGGAGCGGTTGTAAAAGTGTGGGTGGCCTCGTGCGACAAGATTTTTGTCGCAGACACATGTCGCTGATTTTGCATAATTTGGCCACATCGGATTGCATCTTGTCCCACCAATAGTTTTTGGCCAGCTTTTTCAGCGTCTTGTCCTCTCGAAAGTGTCCACCTGGCCCGGTGTCGTGGCATTCTTCGAGCAGCATACGGCGAAGATCGTCATTTGGGACAGCGACCCCTTGTCAAGAGAAGCGTCGTTGCCAATAGGGTGCGTCAAACCAGACTTGGTTTTACCATATCCGCCGTGCTAATCGTAGCCTCGTGCGAACAATCGCTCGAGGTATGCGTCTTGCTATAGTTATACGGTTGCCATGTCGGCCATTAAATTTGGTCGGCGACTGAGTGCGTCTGCCGGATTGATTTTGCTAGTTTGGTACTCGATTTTGTAGTCAAACCCGGATTCGAGGAACTCCATCCATTGGGTTTGATGTATGCCGAGATTCGGTTGTGTCTCGAGATACTTCAATGCGCGGTGGTCGGTGTGCACAATGCATCGCACCACTCCACGTAGCATCGCCACGTCCTGAGCGCGTGCACGACTGCTAACATCTACTTTTTGTGGACCGCATAGTTGAGTTCCGGTCCTTGTTGTTTTCGAGACATATAGGCGACCTGTTCTCCGTTGCCATGATCTTGCAGAAGAATCACACCAATGGCTCGGTCTGATGCATCCGTGGCCATGACGTAGTCGGCCGTTGGATCGGTTAATCATAGGGTTGGCGCCGAGGTCAGAGCGTTCCGAAGAGCGATGAGGTCTTTTTCTTTTCAAGTGAGGTCGGAATGAGGCGCTGACACTCACGCGTAGTCCCCCACGAATCTCCAGTAGTAACTGCAGAATCCGAGAAAAACTTGAATTTTTTTTACGTTGGTTGGCGTTGGCCAACGAGCCATTGCTGCCACTTTTTTCGGA
The DNA here is from genome assembly GCA_023375785.1 of Penium margaritaceum. Lineage (NCBI taxonomy): Eukaryota > Viridiplantae > Streptophyta > Zygnematophyceae > Desmidiales > Peniaceae > Penium > Penium margaritaceum. Next base: position 115,110 of record SZWC01007248.1, on the reverse strand, counting down.
TCCATGGTGATCCGTCCGCCGTTGATGACGCAACCCCTAAACTTCATCCAACGACGACCGAAGACGCATTTTGAGAGTTCTGGGGAAATTTTATCTCTCTGTAAAACTTTGAGAACATTTTGGAGATGTCAATTGTGCTCCTTCTGGGTGCGCTTGTACACCACAATGTCGTCCAGGTACACCGAGACAAAATCGTCGAGGTACGGCCAAAACATGTTGTTCATTGCCGCCATGAACGTTGCTGGGGAGTTTGTGAGTCTAAACGGCATAATATATCGGGTTCCGAATGCTGTTTTATTGATTTCGGCGGCTGCCACACGTATCTAGTGATATCCGCTACGTGGGTTGATTGTGCAAAAAAAATACTAGGCTCCTTGGAGTTGGTCGAAAAGTTCGTCTGCTCGAGGGAGAGGGTAATGGTTCTTGATGGTGGCATCATTCAAAGCCCACTTATTCATGAACATCCGCATCTTCCCAGCTTTATTCTTCACAAATCGTACTAGTTTGGCGTATGGTGGCATGGATGGGTCGATGAACCCATCACCGAGCATATCGTCGAGCTGCCCTTTCAGCCCTGTCAGTTTGTGATCGCTCATCCAATAGGCCCCTCGGACGGTAGGTCTGCTGTCCGGCTTTAGTTCAATGCGATGGTTGGTTCCTCGTTGAAGAGGTAAGGTTTTTGAGAGTTCGTGAGGGAAGACATTCACAAACTCCCCGATGAGTGGTGCGTACTCTTCGGGTACCGTCTCATTGGCTCTTTAATGTATTTGGTCACTACCACACGACCCTATATTGCCTTTGCCGTAAACCTCCTTGCATAATTCTCCCAATGTCCTCAGGTGAGAGCCCTTCATGCGATAGTGCAAGTGGTGCGGTATGTGGTCTACACATCGTACCTTGAACTCTACTTTTGATGGCAGTATTTGGTGGTAGTGGATGACTAACAAGATAGTGACAAGGCGTGGAGCCCTGATAAGCGCAGTCAAATAGGCAAAATGTTCCTATACATTGGCACCTTTGTGTTGTGGCATGGTGACAAATAGGATTGGATTACATGTAGCTCATCACAGGTTGAGTATGTTACGTTCGAGGTTGGGGCTGCCCAGGCGGTGTGGTTGCATCATCTGTTTTGTGAGTTGCGTAAGTTTATACTTTACATCGTTTTATTTTGTGACAACCAGAGTTCTCTTGCCATCATAGAGAACTATCAGCAAGAGCAATGCCAGTCAACCCATTGAGCTTACTGCGTAGGGAGCAATAGCGACAGTGACTTCTTTATGCAAGCAAAAACAGGTTAGTTACGTAGGCAGCATCCACAGTTGGAACCAACAGCTTAAGTAGCAGCGGTAGGCGGTAAGTTGCTTCATTGCTTCCCATAATCTCTCATCTGTGATTTGACCAGTTTGTCGCCTGACGAGCTTGTTCATCAACAAGATCATCAATTGTCGAGCTCGTATCAACAAGCTGCTCTGTCCAGCATGTTTGAGATCACCCGTCCAGAAAAGGGTGGGGGGTGCACTTAGCCACCCTTGATAAACCAACTCACATTGTGGGTGAACCCGTATGCGCCTTTGTCGAGGTTTTTCATTTCTCTGCCATTCTAACTTATCTGTTTTATTTTTACCTTGATTTCAAAATTTTCTTTCTCTTTCGCTCCTTGCTCAAGACTCTGGCATCCAAGTTTTGTCCGAGAACCACTGGGAGACCAGTTTTCAGTTCTTGCCTTTCCTTCATTTTCTCCATTTCTTTTGGTCGAGACCCTTGTGCGTGGGAGTCTGACCTCGTGTAGTGGGAGACCAGCATCGTCATGATGTCGATTGTTCTAGCGCCCGTGAAGACGTCCTTTAAGGTCGTTATATTCCACCCGGGATGGCGCTCGCTTCCTTGCCATACTACCCTGCCCTTTATGGGCCGCCTTCTCCATCCTATACCCCTCCATCGTGGCACTAGCCAGCAGCTCCACCTTTCTCTCCTCCACTAGCTCGGTCCTTTTGTGAATTGTCGCATGGTGTAGATGCATCTACTCCAGCCACCACATTTTTTTCCCATCCTCAGCGTCCAACTATCACTTCTAGTGTGAGTTTGGGTGTCCATTCTAGGGATCACCGTTACTCATCCAATGAAGCCCTCGGGTGCATGGATTGGTCGGGTATGATGCATGTGGAGTGGATTGAGCATTGGCTATTCCTCACCCTCCTGTATATTCTTGATGTGAGTTCTGGTCATGCTGAGTACTCTCCTATACTTGTTTGCCGTGTCATGCAATGTCATGTGACGTCTTCGTCTCGTGTGTCAATTGGCTTCTGGATCATGGACTTTGGAGCCATTACTTGAAATCGTCTTATCCAACATTTGTCAAATTGGGATCTGTATGTGACATACGCCTTGTCCACACTGGCTCAAGCCAGATTTTTCCAGTTCACGGCGATGGTGTTGTGCATTTTTTTGGTCCGTCGGGGGATGTCTTCTTGCCTGATGTCCTTTTTGTCCTTGCCCTTGAGGTTAGCTTGCTATCTTCCACTACCGTGGATTCTCGGGACATGGAGTTTGTTTCATCATGTGGCGCTGGCACTGTATCATTGCAGTTGTCGTGCCATCTTGTTCTTTGTGGTCAATGTTATGACAAGTTAAATCGTATGCCCTTGTTTGCATCGTCATCCGCCGCCATTGCCGTAGCACATGTACATGTTGCTCCCTCACTTTCTCTTGTGGATACATGTTTGCTCCATCAGTGCTAATGTCATGTGCATACTGCCGCCATCCATAGCCTCACGCTTCATCAGCTTGCTATTGGTCTTGACCCTAGCACATTCCCTGCGCACTAGACTGCTTTCTGCCTTGATTATGGACAAGGCAAGCTTCACCATCCGTCCTTCTCGGTGTCTGCATCCCGTTCACTCTATCCTCTTGCCCCCATCCATGGGGACGTCATGGACCCTCTTCCTTGTGAATTTCTGGAGGGCGTCCGACGATTTGTCTTATGTCCTGTAGATGACTTCTCTCACTTTGGTTGCATCTTTGTCCTTTGCCAGAAAGGCGATGTGAGACCCAAAATTGAGTCTTGGCTTGTCTAGGCTGTGTTCTTGCTAGCGTGAGCTGTTAGCGTTCCCCTCCGATCGTGGTGGGGAGTTCATGGATCCCACGACCTGCTTCTTTCAGTTTCAAGGGATGGATCTGGAGCTCTCTGCTCCATACATGCCATAGCAGAATGGAGTGTCGGAACTTTGGAACCGCACTCTCACAGACGATGTTGGCACTTTTTGTCAAGTCTGGCCTCATTCCACTGTTTGCCTCCGAGGTAATGTTTACATGATGTGGGTTTGGAATTGTGTTCTCAAGGTTCTGCTACCTCATCGTGTCTCACTGTTCAAGCAATGGTATCATCGTCGTAATGAATTTTACCTCGCTTGTGTCTAGGACAGCATTGCCTACGTTTAGCTCCTTGAGGACCGATATGGTGACAAATTTTCTCCTTAGGATTGTCTTTGTTCTTTCCTTCATGTCTCCTTTCAGTCCAAAGTCTGGTACCTTTGGGGTCCCAAACGTTGTCAGGTTGTCAAGTCTTGCGATGCTATCCTCTTTGAAAGCACCTTCCTTTGCACCATCATTCGTTTGGTCCTATTCTTTACTTCCTTTTCTCATTGGGAGTGAGGTGGTGTGTGTAGAGTGCCCTTTGGTGGTGTTCTCACAGTTGCATGATTGCCTACGTCATCTCCTATCACGTCTGTGTCATCTCTTATCGCATATGTGTCGTCACCTACATCATCTCCAATCATGTCTACATTATCGCGTGCATCATCTCTTTTTGCATCTACATCATGGCATATGTCATCTCCTGTTCTGTGTCCGTCATTGCCTATATCATCTCCTAGCATGTGAGCATCAATGCCTATGTCACCTCCTGTTGCTTCTGCATCTTTGCCTACATCATCTTTTGTTACGTCTACATCATCGCTTGTTGCATCATTGCCTGCATCACCGGTTGTGGTCCCATAGGCAACAGACCCAGGCGCACTCTCATAGCCCCCATCGCATCGCTATTTGTTCATGCCCCGGCGTATGTCCAAGACCATTGTAGTCTGCACCTTAGAATTCCCCGTCTGCCAGTCGTATAGCCTCAGCTGGTCCCTTCGGGTCCATGCGGTCAGTCCGTCCAGTTCACGGTGGTGTTGTTAACCGTACACGGCCTACTCCTATCTCTGGTCTTGATGTTCTTGGCCTGGCGACGGCTGTGGTGCAGCCTGAATCTAAGCGTGGACATTCTCTCATCATTGATGAATTCCACCAAGCAATTGTGGAAACTGGGCTTACTCAACCTTTGCCGTATCCCTCAAGCACCAAGGCATGTGTGCCTGAGCCGAGCACAGTGCAACAAGCACACTCTGCTGCAGATGGAGCATTCAGGGTGCAAGCTATGCAGAAGGAACTTGCTACGATCAAGGACCATGGGGTTTATAAGAAGGTGAGGCTCGCGCCTGGTTGTAAAACCATTCCAGCTCGTTGGATTTTTTTAATGAAAGAGATATCCAACGGCTGAGTTGAATAGTTCAAGGCCCGTCTCAAGTTCAAGGGATTCTCCCAACTACATGGTGTGGACGTGCTTTAACTTGCCAACAGTGTGGTGTGCTCCACCTCGATAGTTGAGTACGTACTCCTTGCACATGATTTTCATAGTGCTCTATATGCCTCTATCTTTGGCTTCTTTGCTAACTGATTTGAAGCAAGTGGGCTCCACAATTCCACATGAACTGTCCACTATTTGGCAGGCTTGAGAGGCTATCGATGCCAGCCTCTCGGAGAAGGCTAATCAGGAGGATCTTACAGCTCTTAAAGAGCATGACATCTATGAGCTGATAGACCGCTTAGCTGGCTGTAAAACATCCTCAGCTTGCTAGGTCCTTTGGCAAAAATTGAGGCCAAATGGCAAAGTTGAACAAAACAAGGCTTGTCGGACAGTGAAAGGACTCTTCCAGGTCTCGGGACTCAAGTTTGATGAGACATTTGTACAAGTTGGATGGCGCATCACAACCCGTGCGCTCTCGAGCCTTGTCGCTCAGCATGACTAGGAGTAAGAGCAAATGGGTGTCAACAATTCATTTTTCCATGAAGATCTGGATGAGGAGATCTATATGATCGAGCCACCATGCTTCACCCATAGTACAAACAAAGTATGGTGACCGCAAAAGGCTCTGTATGGCCTCAAGGAGTTGCCGCATTGCTCGAACATGGAAACATCATCTACACTCGAGCGGTCCATCAGAGCCCTTTGTGGCCATCCTCGTATACATAGATAACCTGCTCATTGCCTCTCCTAGCCCTGCTTCTGTCCAGTTTCTCAAGAACCTCATGCATTCTACGTAGAAGATGTAAGGAGTTGGGTACAGCTTGGGTGTTTTTGAGAATGAAACTCAAGGGTGATCGCCAGCATCGCACACTACATGTGCAACTGGCTGCTTATGGTTGGGGCATTGGAGATTGTCTTACCTCTCTACCCATTGGGGTCTCTACTATGTCAACTCTGATGATGCTAGCAAGCCACCGACTGTTGAAGTCTATTGATTTATAACAACTAAGAGACTGCTGGTGTCACTGGTTTCCTCATTGTGCATAAATTACTCGTGTATGTGAACACCATGACTCGAGTAGATGTGGCCTTTTTGTTGAGATTCATGGCTCAACTCTCACTGTAGCCATGCCAATGGAATCTTGAGGTTGCTCTGTGTGTCACCATGTGCTTTCTACAATATGTGCAGGGCTATGCACATCCCTCTCTGGTGGTTGTTGGTTACATCGACAATGATTTCACGCATGACAAAGACGTGCATAGTGGTATAAGCGACATCTTTCTTGTTGGTGGGATAACTTTCTCGTGGAAGAGTAGGAAGCAAGGGTGCATGGCACACAGATCAAGTGAGACCGAGTACATGGATCTCGATTCAGCCACATATGAGAGAGTATGGATGTGTCACTTGTTGTAAAACATTCCTGTGCCCATCTGTTGCATCAGTCTCCTCTGCGATGACCAAAGCACAAACGCAAGTGCTGAGTGCGAGCGTATTTCTCAGTCACACACAAAGCCTGCCAACATTGTGTACCACTTTATGCGTGAGCTTATTGTTGCTGGAAACTTCTCAACAGCTCCTTAGCAGCTGCATGGTCAAGAAAACTTTGCATGATGTTGGCTTGTTGCATGCTTGTAGTACTCCTGGCTAATGTTGTTGTGTAATTCGTCTGCTCTTCATTTGTTTTTTTTTTGGTTTTTTTTTGTTTGTTTGTTTTTTCTGTAGACATCCGCCTGACCCTCACTTCTGTGTGTATGGCTTGTTCTTCTATGGGTCATGAGGGAGTGTATTAAATTGGATGTTAATACTCAAGTGACCTCTTGACTCAGTCCATACACACACCACCACTGCATGTGACTGATCCAACGTGAAGCTCTTGGATACCGGAGCATCGTAGAGTAGACAATGGATTGTGTGGTTCTGTCATCTCAACCATGTACAAGGGATTGTCATGCAGATTTGGTGCTTCCTCTGTAAAATGGTGACACGCCTTGAGAGCACAGAGGCTGTTAAGAGAAAACACATGTTTGCTCTTGGTTTAGTATCTTGGATTAAACACAAGAGATTTTGCATTTACCCACATGCAGTTTTAGCCAATGTGGTTGTACATGCATTTGGAATTTAATGTGTGTGTGACCGGGCTGCTGATCCAATGTGAAAACACGTCTGGTTATTCCGACCCATGAGAAACCGCTCTTGGCATGTTGGCAACAGGTCGAGTTCAATTCCTGGGTGGCGGTTGGGCCCCATGCAACACCCTCGCATGGGTGGCCCGTTTGCAAGCTCATTACTCATAACTCTTGTTTTGATCTCAAAACTTGGCAGGTTTCCTGATCTCCATGGAGTGTGTAGCATCCTTTCCTCTTCTGTGTCTTTCAGACTAGCAGCAGAAACAAATGAGCTCACTATTCTTTGCTACCTACACAACACAGCCCCTGTCCTCTTGACTCAAAAAACGTACATGTTGTGCAGGCAAGTACAGCAACATGGTTGCGGCTCACCATGATTGATAATGGTTTCTTTGATGACACAACACTTTGCAGTTGCATAAGTCTTCGCATGAGCAAATGGCTATGTCAGCACCGTTGACCGCTCCTTTCATGATGTCTTGATGCTTGTGACTTTTGTTATCATTGAGGACCAATCAACCCATCTTCATACACTCCTCAAACAGTCGACTCCATACTTTGTCATACATGAGAAGCAACCATGAAATGTTCTTACATGCATTGAAAATTTAATGGAAATTTGTAAGAAACTTTGTGAATAAACATGTTTCAACATTTTCATCCACACATATTAGGAACCAAGTCCACTACAATCATCATCTCAACGAAGTTTCCTATTTTTTATCAGAAAGAAAGGTGTTTTGTTGATGTATAAGAAACTCTACAAACTTTTTTCATAGTTTTTTTTGAAAAAAACATATTCTAAGGTGGATCTGTTGTGGATAACACTTTAAGAAGTTTGGAGTATAGGGATTCGTAAAGGTATAGTTCCTACGTTTAGATACAGATTAATCCACTTTCTTGGGAATTTGAGATTTGCCCAGAATGGTAACATGACCTGGTTCTGGCTCTCTTCGTGTCTCGTGGGCTCAACAGGATGTCTTTCGTAAGTGTATAGTTCTAAAGATGTGCTCAGGTGTAGTCCACTGATAGGCCGAGATTTTGTTCTAATCTCAAACCTGTTTTCTTGGTTCGCCCCATCTCCCCCACTCTCCCCCTCGCTCCACCCCCTCGGGTCTCACTGAGTGTATATGGGGAGTGTCTCAGACGGTACATAGCAGTTCAAAGAGTATCTGGTCTAACGTTGTACAAGTGCTTTTGCCTTTCCGCCATTTCCAGGAAGGCTTGCTTATGTACTTGCATACATCTTCTAGCACACGATGTGTAAAACGTGTGTGTTGTTCCACATCCACACACGCCATACACTTTTCTAGAGACGGGGAGGACGGGGGTGGGGGGATCCAGTTTGGGATTTTAAACTACTCTCCGAGGTGAGAAATGCATGTGGCGAGTGCAAGCGATAGTGCACGTCAAATACTGCTCCTTGTAAAATAAGATGTACAATAGTACAAATGTGTTTAGAAGCCATTTGGACTATGAACCTAGCAAGATAAACAAGCGGCGTCTATGGAACCTCCTATTCTTGAGCCCTTCATTGAATACATGTATATTCAATGAGTGGAAGTCGTTGGATGCGGCCTATATATATCATCAGACTCTCCGTGAGGAATGACTAAGAGAACATCACGTCAGAAAATACCCACTAACGGATGCTTCTCGATAACCAACCGCGGCTAGCAGTGGGGCCCAAAACCACGCTAGTACAATACACATTTCTTTACGATGCGGGGGGAGATTTGGATTGGGGGAGGGGTGTCAAAAACTGGGGTGCGGTTCCAACGTGGCCCGACGGGTCTTCTGTGCTCACGGCTATGTTTTGTGGGGGTGGTTCTGAGTCCAAGCGTGAGCTTTCTGGTCGCCTCATGCTATGTTTCTAGGAGTTGAGACAATTATGAGACAGTCACTTTTGCGAAGGGAATAACGCCATTTTGAATTATTTTTTTTAACATAAACATGATCAAATATTTGTAGGGCTAGTCATGAGCTCTCCAACGCACTAAACCGTGTGCAATTCGGATCACCGTAGCTCCCGCTATGTCAGCCGAAGCGCAGCACCCCAAATCAGCGGCTCAGTCGGCAGCGCGCACCACTTCGCCCGCCGAGGCGCCCTCACACATCAAGGACCCATCAAAACTCCATTCCGGAGGCGCAGATGTCCTTACGCATAGTGGCGGCGCCCCTCGCACCTTTGGGGTCTGTTTCGATGAGTTAATCATCAAGTTTGGTGATGGGAATTTGTGGGTCGAAACCTGTTCGCGGACCTCTAGTCGGAATTTTGACAAAGTCCCCGAGTAACAAACGGTACTACTGAGTTTCGGACTCCGAGCCAGGATTTTGGCGAAGTCCCTCAGTAGTAAACTACACTCCTGAAATCCGACAGGTCATCCACCGGACGCCTCGACAGATCTTTCGGAGCAAAATCCCTAGATGTCATTTTGTTACTTGTTCCGGTCAATTATTCACCGGAAGTCGAACCGCAGCAGGCTCCCAGAGCCGCCGCGCACACCCCAACTTTGAAAGCCCATATCTCCCTCGTTACTAGTATAATTCCGGTGAAACAACTTCCACCAGATTCAGCAACTTGTTAAATTTTAGGGGCAATCCTCGATTTAAGGATCTGAGCAATCATCGAGTTGCCAGATTCATCGACGAGAATTTCCTCTCTTTGGCGGCTCGTCAGCACCTCCCGGCACCGCACTTGGGCATGCAGAGGGGTGATCATCAACATTCTCCCCCTTGCACCTGCCATGCCCGCTGCTCCTGCTTGCTCTCACTCGTCTTCTGCTGCGCCCTGCAGCCCATCATAGCTGGTCATCCCAAGTCCGGCCACGCTCAATGCCTGCCGGTTGACGGGTTGCGCTTTGGTCAAGCAATCTGCAAGCATGTTGTGTGTGCTGTAGTGCTGCAGCACCACCAACCCCTTTCCAACCATGTCCCGTGCATAGTGATAATGCACATCAAAGTGCTTTGTCCTCCTGTGCTGCGTCGGGTTGTTGGTCAGCGAGATTGAGCCGGTGTTGTCCTCTTCCACCACTGTAGGCTCTTGCTGCGGCACGCCTAGCTCCCCCGCAACCTGCGAAGCCACACCGCCTCCTTGACCGCCTCAGCCAGCGCGATGTACTCTGCTTCCACTGTGGAGGTGGCGACATAGTCTTGCTTTCTACAGCACCACGAGACCGCTGCACCAGCGAGGAAGAACACGTACCCGGATGTGGACTTCTGCTTTTCCACATCGCCAGCGTAGTCTGCGTCAGTATAGCAGACCAGACGCAAGGGGTCTGTCAGCCCCTTGTCGTCAAACCACAGGCGCGCGTGCCGCGTCGCCTACAGGCAGCAGAGGATGCGCTTGACCGCCTGCTAGTGTAGTGGCCCTGGATCGGCCACGTACCTGCTCACTTGGCCCACCGCGTAGGCCAGGTCTGGTCGAGTCGCCACCATGGCGTACATGAGGCTGCCCACCGCTGATTGGTAGGGCACCCCTCCCATATCCTCCCGCTCTTCTTTTGAATGCGGCGCCATTGCCGCACTCAATTCACAAGTCGTGGAGACCGGACTGCCAACTGGTTTGCAGTCCTCCATGTTGTACTGCTTCAGCACCACGGCCACGTACTTGGCCTGTCCCAGCTTAAGCGTGCGCGCCCTCCGGTTCCACATAATGCTCATCCTGAGGTAGTACTCCAGCTCCCCCATGTCTGACATCTGGAATCTGCTGCTCAGCTGCTCTTTCAGCCGTTGTAGGCTCGGCAGATCCGTCGAGCACAAAATCAAGTCGTCCACATACAGTGCGACGATCTGATGGAGCTATTTGTCACGCCGCACGTACACGCTGTGATCCGCCTCACAGCGCTTGAAGTCGAGTTGTGCCATGAAGCTGTCCATCTATTGGTACCAGCAACGGGGCGATTGTTTTAGCCCGTACAAGGACTTCTACAGCTTATACACCTTGCCCTCCAACACCTCCACCCCCTCTGGCACCTCCATGTCAATCTCTTTGTCTATGATGCCATTGAGGAAGGCCGTCTTATGTCCATTTCGTGGAGCTCTATGTCCTTTGCGGCCGCCACCGCAAGGATCTCCCGGATGCTTGTAAACTTGGCAACAAAAGCGAACGTCTCATCGTAGTGTTTGCCCTTACGCTGTGCATATCCCTTCGCCACCAGCCGTGCCTTGTAAATTTCAACCACACCTTCCTTTGTGAACTTGGTCTTAAAGACCCACTTTGAGCCGGTGACCTTGGCATCTTTCGGCCTGTTAACCAGCTCCCACGTATCGTTTTCCGTGATGGACGCCAGCTCTGATCTAATGGCTGCACCCCATTGATCCCCTTCGGGCCGTGCAAGCGCCTCTTGCATGGTAGTGGGCTCCGTTGATGGAGCCAGCATGCACCACGTCATGCCAATCCATCGACCAGTGCTTGTGTCGAAGCGCTTCTCCCCTTTTCGCTGCCTCCCGCTGCGGCGCGGTGATTTTGGTGGTTCATCGTCGCTCTGCTGTGATCCCTTTGACTCAGCACGCTCCAGTGAATCATCAATCGGACGGCTGCCATAGGATGTCCCATGCTCTGGGGAAGCATTGCCCGAACGACCGGCACGTCCGGTGGATTTTCCACAGACGCCCGATACACACTCTGTCGGGAGTGCGTGCCTTGGCACCCTAGGTGCCTCATCCGCCGAATCCTTCTGGTAGATCTCCTCATCAGCTTGATTGTCATCAAAGTCCTCTGCGTTGGCTACCACCGCTGGTGCACCTTTGCGCTCTGATGGCGCATCCTCAACTTCAGCGTCCGTCGGCTCCTTCTCATAGTCAAGGAGCTGGAACCACTCCCCTGTCTTTGGAGAGTCCACCACGCCCGTTTCGTTGCTGCTGATATAGCTCTGTTGCTCGTTAAACTCCATGTCTTGGCTGCGGATTACCTCCTTCTTGTGCATGTCGTAGAGCCTGTATGCCTTATGCGCGCTCTCATAGCCAAGGAAGAGATACAAATTTGTCCGCGGCTCAAGCTTGCTCTCGTGCCTCTGCGCAGCCTGCACCACCGCGTGCGCCTTGCACCCGAACACTTTCAGGTGTGCCACTATTGGCTTACGCCTGCTCCAAACATCCTGCGGCGTCTTCCAGCTGCTCCTCCCCTTTAGCACCGCTGTAAGAGTGAGGTTGATGGTGTAGCTCGCCGTACGCACAGCTTCCGCCCAGAAGCTTCGCGGAAATTCCGCATCCACCAACATGGTCCATACCATGTTCAGTAGCATCTGGTTTGCCCGCTCCGCCATGCCATTGGACTTAGGTGAATACGGTGTAGTTTACTGCCATTTTATGCCTTGTTGCTTCATCCACACGCTACAGCCCACGTACTCTCTGCCATTGTCACTGCGTAGCGCTCTGACCTTCCGTTCAGTCTGCCTCTCCACCGCGGCGACATACTCCTTCAACAGGTCTAGAACCTTGCCTTTCTGCTTCATAAAGCACACGTAGAGTTTTCTGCTATAGTCATTTATGAAGGTAACAAAGTAACGCGTGCCGCTCTTTGATGCCGTCTTGAATGGTCTGCACACGTCGCTGTGCACGACCTCTGGCAGGTCCGAGGCGCGATATACGTTCTCGTTGAACGGTTTGCGCCGCTCCTTGCCCAAAATGCAAGGCTCGCACTTTTTGTGCTTTGCTGCATCTGTCGCCTCTTCCGCACCGTCAATGACGAGGCCGCGTACCAGCTCGCGCTTCGCCATCTCCTTCACAACTGCGAGTGAGAAATGCCCCAGTCGTCGGTGCCAGAGCTCCAGGTCAGCTCCCCCTCCTTTGACCAGGTTGACGGTGAGTTCTTGCGGGTCTGCTGAATCTGTCGCTGCGATCACCTTGGTCTCCACGATGTAGAGGCCTCCCTCACGCTTAGCCTCTAGCACGGGCTCACCGCCACCGTCCTTCCGCATGACCGTCCCTCTTCTCATGAAGAGCACCTCGTACCCCTTGTCAGTTAGGGGCTAACACTTAGAATGTCATCCAAGCCGAGTACGTGCTGCACATCCTTGATGACACACTGCACCCGCTTCCCGCCAACCACCACCTCCACGTCCACGTTTCCTTGGCCAGCCGCCGGCTAGACCTTGTCGTTGGCAACCACCATGGATTTGCTGGACTTGGTGTAGTTGATGAACCCCACCTTCTTGACTTGGGTATGCTCCTCCACTCTGGGGTCAAGGCATCGCCGGTTAGCCTCCTTGAGGTATTGGTTTTGAGTACCGTTGAGGAGCGCCTTCTTGCCTTTGGTGTCTTTGCCACCGGCCTTTGCCTCCTCGATGCACTCACAGGCCCAGTGGCCCTCCTTGCCGTAAATTCGGCACGCACCCTTCTTGGCGCGCTACTTATCAACCCCATGTCCACCACCTTGATTGGCCCCACTTCCACCACCACGCATTCTGGTGACGAGGGCCGATGAGGACGACGAGGAATCCTCGCAGCTCGTTGCGGATACTCTGCGACTGCGCCATATGTGAGCGTCGTTGCACTGTGAGGCGAGCGACTCGATCCGCTGCATGGCAGTGATGACATCATCTCCCTCCTCAATTCTCACTGTCAGGGGTCGCTTCATTGCGAAGATTTTGTTCGCTAGCGACTTGGATTGATGGATGGCACAGAGATTTTGCCAAGCTTCGGCTGCCAGCTTGCAGCCCTGGAAGTAGCCCCACCGCGACTTGGCCGTCCCGGACACTAGCAGCATGAGCGCCTGCGTGTTCCTCTTTGCGAAGGCCTCCTTCTGCGCTTTTGTCGCTGTCGCTTCGTCGAGGACTTCCGTTCCCTTCATGACCTCCAATAGCCCCTTATGTGTGAGGTGCAACTCGAAGTGCCACCTCCATAGCCCGTAGCCAGGGCCTCTTGTATACTTATGGATGGGCTGCGTCTCCTTCTGTGTCATTTGCACAGTCTTCAACTCTGGGACCTCACAGCTTGACAGTGAAGTCGTCCCTGACGACAGTCCTGTCCGTTGCGAAAGTCGTGAGTGACTGTAGAACGGTCAGGGTTGTGGGCCCATAACCCTTTTTGTGAAACCAGGGTGTGGTTCCATCGTGGGCCGACGGGTCTTCTGTGCTCACGGCTATGTTTTGTACGGGTGGTTCTGAGTCTAAGCGTGAGCTTTCTGGGAGTTTAAGACACTTATGACACAGTCACTTTTGCAAATGGAATAACGCGATTTTGCATTAGTTTTTTAACATGAACACGATTTTGAACACTTGTAGGGCTAGTCATGAGCTCTCCAACGCACTAAACCGTGCGCAATTTGGATCACCGTAACTCCCGCTACGTTAGCCGAAGCACAACACCCCAAATCAGCAACTCGGTGTGAGGGCGGCACGCACCACGTCGCCACGGAGGCGCCCTCACACATTGAGGACCCATCAAAACGTCATTCCGGAGGCACAGATGTCCCTACGCGTAGTGGCGGCGCCGTTCGCGCCTTTGGGGTCTGTTTCGATGAGTTAATCATCGAGTTTGGTGATGGAGATTTATGTGGGTCGAAACCTGTTCGCGGACCTCCAATCGGAATTTTGACTAAGTCCCCGAGTAACAAACGGTACTAATGAGTTTCAGACTCTGAGCCAGGATTTTGGCTAAGTGCCCCAGTAACATACTGCAATCCTGAAATCCGGCAGATCATCCACCGGACGCCTCGGCAGATCTTCCGGAGCAAAATCCCCAGATGGCATTTTGTTACTCGTTCAGGACAATTATTCACCACAAGTCGAACCACAGCCGGCTCCCAGAGCCGCCGCGCACACCCCAACTTTGGAAGCCCATATCTCCCTCGCCACTAGTCCGACTCCGGTGAAACAACTTCCACCAGATTCAGTAAATCGTTAACGTTCAGGGGCAATCCTCGATTTAAGGATCTGAGCAGTCATCGAGTTGCCAGATCCGTCGACGGGGAATCTCCTCTCTGTGGCGGCTCGTCGGCGCCTCCCGGCGCCGCACTTGGGCATGCAGAGGGGCAATCTTCAACGAGGGGGGCTGGCTTCATCTGGAATCCCTTGTCATTCCGGCAGACTGCTCCCACCACCCTGTAGCGTCCTGTTGCTTGAGCAATAGATTGATATCTTGACCTTGACACAAGCGGAACCGATATTTCTTTATAGTTGTATATATGGCAGTCGAGGAACAAACCCTGACAAATGTGCAAATGTGACCTCTCTTCTCCGTTGGCTCACTCCGACTTAGAGGACAGTTGTTGAAGCGAAGGAAAAGTCCACATCTAACAAGAAGAATTATAACTTATCCTAATATGTAGTTCTTTTCATGGTGAGTTTTCAATGTACTAAACAATTTTATAGTCAGAAATAAAAATTAAATTAGGTAAAACATGATGTTTTCACGTACTTTGTATCACATGTAAGGAATCTGGAGAGTTTCTATTTGTGAGTAGATTGTGATCGAATGACTGAAAGTAGTTTTTCTTTATGTGTGTAATTCAACACTTGTTCAAGAATTCATCAACATTAGACTCACTATCATTTTCAAATCCATATGCACTTCCTGCATCACACTCCTTTTTGCACACTTCCACTTCCGCTCCCCACATACACTTTCCACCCTTACCCCTT